>JAVJIF010009498.1:0-182500 GCA_038442645.1 Agave tequilana | reverse complement strand
CGCGTCACCTGCGAAAGTGGTGTAATAACATTTGTAGTGTAGTTTTTTCTTTTCTTGTTTTGCTCAGACGAGCAAAAGATAAGTGTGGGGGTGTGATTAGTCTACAATTCTGCATTATTATATCGCATTTCCCTACCGATTTATGAATAAATTGTCAGTCTAAACCGTGTTTGGTCTCTATTGCAGGTAAATCAAAAGTTTAAGGGCAAAGGAGTAATAAGAGCCTAATTAAACCCATTTTTGGTAATTAAATCCGCATTACTTGGAGGCCAAGCAATGGACATCTAGAAGATACGTCGAACCTAGACCTTTGCTCACGTCAGACGATATTCGGGCGAAATTACCAGAAACAGATATACCAGGAAGCTCCTAGAGCCACGACGGATCCCCGCACCAAAACCAGGGAGTTAACTCCCTGGTTTAGCCGCGGATCCGCGGGAAAAGCCGCGGACCGCGGCCCATTGGTGGGGCCACGCGTCGATTTTTGACCGCATGGCCCCGTCTCGTCTTCCAGAGACTTCTTATGCCTATATAAACCCCTGCATAGGGCCAAAGCGCGGGCAGTTTTCATTTTTAGGAGTAGTTTTTATTTTTTTTTCTATGTTTTAGTGTAGTGTAGGTAGGTGCTCTTCATTTCATTTCTCTTGTATTTTCTCTTCTTTTTAGATCTTGTAGTAGGGCTGAGAGATTGAGAGAGAGATAGAGAGGGTTGATGTAATAGATGGTGACAATCTATGTAAAGATGCCTCCTTTCTTCTCTATTGTAATCTTCTCCATCTTCTACATGATGCTTTGCTAACTTTTTCTCTTCTCATGGCAATCTAACTACTAACCACTAACCATCTAACCACTTACTTGATAATCCACATGAATCTAATAGCCTCTACAAGGCCTTGCTCTTGCAAGAGCCATTGATGGCATGACTCATGATGATGGGTTCTAACATCTAACTTGCTAACTTGCTAACCAAGCTACTCTCTCTTATTTCATGCTTACTTCTACTGGTTTGATGATCTAATGTTTGTATTAGCTTGCTCTTGATGCAAGTTTGAATGTGATGAACCATCTTATTTGCCATACTTTGTATCGTCTCTTGAAGCCAAGGATTAGTGATGGCCAAGGATCCATGTGAGGCAACTATCACTAAGAGGTTAGCATGGTTAGTGGATCACTTAGTAGTTAGTAGCCATGAGTTTTATTTTATCTTGTTTTAAAAAGCAATTCTTTTTATCATTTCCATCATTGTTTTCACCACCTTCTTTGTTCAACATTATTTCATCTTCTTTTCTATTTTGTTTTCCAAACCACTTGTGTTTTGTTTCTTCGCCATTTTCATCGCCTTCTCTACCTACCACATGCTTGATTTCCTTTCTTTTCTTTTCTTTTCTTTTTCTAATTTCTTTTAACAAAGAAGACTGTTAACATAAGACGTGAATAGAGATTGTTAATGCTTCTATCGCCTCCCGTCCCTGTGGATTCAACCCGTTGAGCCAATGCTATAATACAAAAGTATCGAGGGCATTAGTACATACGAGCTTTTCATTGATTTCATAAAACACACACTTTTTGAGTGCTAGTTCCGCCTTCGATCAGAATGCAAGTCTAAACATTTTTTAAGTAAATGGCAATCAATCAGATTACTGTTGGATTAAAAACAAGGAGTGCGAATATCAGATATAGCAGAAATAATATATAAAAACTATATTTTTGTAAACCGATATGTCCTGCAAAAAAAAAATTTTAGTAGTCTAAAAAAAATTTCAAACTTTTGCGCTGCAATTTTTTGAAATTCTATTTCCTACTTTCTAGAGTAGGGGCACAGAATAGCAAGTCTTCCCCTGCAAAGCTTGAGTGCTAAATCTGACTTCCTGATGCTCTGAAATAAGACACCAACTTTTAGAAAAAAAATATACTGTTCCCTTCCCGGTAATAGCACCAAAAATTGATTGAAGTTGAAAGCAGTGAGAGTTACCGTCTAGTTTTGGGCTAACGAGTTGTGTCCACGAGGAGGAATGCGATGGAAGTTTTTTGATGACTTGTTTAAAGAACAAAGAATTGTGTAGGTGTTTCTTTTTATGTTGAAAAAAAAGAATGGAGAGTGAGGAAGTGATTAAAAGAAAAATTGAAAAGCTTAGAGAAGGCTTTGGAAAAGATAATCTTAAAAAAGCTTGAAGGTTGATTTATTGTTTTTAATATATAAAAAGATCTGGGCTCACTATCTTACTACTCAACGATATGTTCTTTTTTCTTAAAATTTTTAGTGCTCAACTTGATCATAGGTAAACACTTAAGCTTGAGTTTCGAAAGTATTAAGCAAAGCAATAAGATTGTTTGGAAAAGTTTAACTCTTTTTCTTAAGAATCATCTTGAACTGAATGTTAAATCATCAAGTATAAAAATAAGTTCAAGTAATGTTTTTTTAAAAAAAGTTTAAAAATCCAAACCATCCTCATGTGCTTTCAAGAACACTTTCCAAAGAAGTAAGGTTTAGATTAAGGCATACATATGATTCCGTTGGGTTCTTTACATCAAAACCATTCAAAACAAGATATTTTTCGAAGAGAGAGATGATAGTGAGCCCAGAAAAATGATTTAGCTACTCATGATTAAAGTAAAACAAGACATGTAAATGAAATAACACATACCCATAAATTGGAGAAGAAGAGAAGCCTTGAACCTTTATTGATGTCACTTCAACTTTAATTAAAATAACTCTTTCCTCTCTTTCACTTGTATCTGGACTGAACTATGAATTAAAAAAACAGAGATACAAACTTTTCAATGCTATCTAACAAAGTACCTAAATCTTAAAAATAAAGAGAAAAAGTTAAACTAATTTTCGGTCCCTTCTTCTCTTTCGAATGCAATATTTATAGGGAAAAATCAAGCGAGGGAGAGCGAACGAAGATAGGGGAGCAAACACTCCCCCAATAAGCATAACAAAGTCGCGAAAACGTGGCTTTGGCCACGTTTTCGCGGCCTGGGTGTGGCCAAGTGGCCACACCCGGGGGTGGTAATCCCTGGTTTAGCGATACGTCTTTATCTCTTGCTGGTTTTTCCGTTTCTGCTCCTGGATATGACAAAGCTGCCTTTGATCTTTGGCTTTAATCAATTGATTTGTAAAGATTTTGTTCTAATCAATTTTCAACCCGATTCTATTTTCTCTGATTTGCCTTGATCTGTCCTGATTTTCTGATTTGAATTAATTCTGAATTAAATCAGAATTTTGATGGGCTTTTGGGCTCGTTTCTCTTCCCTCTCTTTTAGCAATGGTCTTGCACATTATTAAATAAAAATAAGACTTATTAATAGGATTTATTAGACAATAAATATGGTAATGTGACAATATATATGCAATATATATGACCGATCAAGTTAAATCCACTAGGGATTTATGGAGATTTTTACCGTCAGAAATGTTACATGACGGGTTGAGATTTGCAATTAGAAACAAAATGAATATTAGAGGTATGATATTAACTTGATAAGGAGGTGAATACTAGAGATGTGATATTAACTTAGCAATTGGGGATCTCGTTTTCATTGAGAAAACTGAGAAAATCACTGTCATAGGTTTAATATTACTTTATAGTGAGGTGAATGCTAGAGGTGTGATATTAACTTAGCATTTAACATCTCAGCTTCAATAAGAAAGTTCGAGGGAGGATCATTATCATAGTGTAAGTATTTAACTTCAATGAAATGAATGCTAGAGGTGTGATATTTAACTCAGCATCAAATATCTCATTTTCGGTGGGAAATCGAGAGGTCATAGGTGTAGTGTTAACATGACAGGGATTTATTTTGCAATGTGAGCAATTTTGATCAGAAGTGTGATATTAACTTGACCGAGAGATTTTGCGATTTGAGCAATTTGGTAGACTTATCATTCTATTGAAGAGAATTGACAAGTTAAAATTTTGTCCGCTAGGGATATTGAAGGACATCACTGTTAGAGATATAATGTTAACTTAACAGTGATTTAGATTGCGATATGAGCAATCTTGGTCAGAGGTATAGTATTAATTTTAACTGAGGGATTCTGCGATCTGAGCAATTTGGTGGACTTGTCATTCTATCGAATAGAATTATCAAGTTGAAATTTTATATCCTAGCTAGGGATATTTAAGAAAATCACTGTTAGAGGTATAATATTAACTTAATATTGGAGTATGCAGAGGTATACTACTAACTTGAATGTTTGATTTGTGATTATTTCGCTAAACTTTTTTGAGGTCTTACCATTCCATGGTCGAGAATTGGTAAGGGATTTTGGAGGAAAAAGCGGATCAGTCCCTCAAGATTTTTAGCAAACCCAGCTATCAACAGATTTGGTATGCCTTTATCAACTACCGTTTGAGTTGGGCTAGCCATTCTATTTTTCTTAGCATGATGAGTTATCAGGATTTTCTTTTAGACTTAAATGCCAACTACTTTCTCTATCCTTTAGCCGTGAAGGCGTCAGATGTTTATAGATAAACTAGAGAAGGAGTGGAAAGGCTAAATTTGACATTTTGCCATTGTCCTTTTTCAATGTTTACATCATGCACCATAGTATAACCAATGTTCGTCGGCTTAGCATCGACGACTATGATGTGATATGTTGAAGGAAGAAGCTCTTCTTTGACACTCTTTCAAATATCTTAGATCTTGAAGCTTTGATTAGAGGTATAGTGTTAACTTGATCACAATAAATGTGACAAGGCTAAAACTAAAATTTCGCACTTTGGTCTCTTTGATGTTAACATCATGCATCGTGATGTCAACAATGTTTGGTCGGATTGGCACCGATCGACCGTGATATGATCCGTCGAAGGAAAAAACTCTTCTCTTGACACTCTTCCAAGCATTTTGAATCTTAAAGCTTTGATCAAAGGTGTAGTGTAAACTTGATCATACTTCTTCAAACCTGTCATTGATAGGCATCACGATAAAAGTACACATAGAGGGGGGGGTGAATAGACGTAGTGCTAATCTAACACAAATAACGTAAAATTTAAAAACTAAATGCTAAACACACACTATGTGTAACCAAGAGTGGGTCCGAATTTCCCGTTAAGGCTTTGGAACTTCTCCTCACTATTCCTCTAAATTACGAGTTGAGGTGCTTCAATAGCTCTCTTGGTTGAACACAAGTGTGAGCACACAAACAATATCAAGCATGTACGAATATGAGCAAGAATAGCAATGCAATATATATATAATATATATATATATATATATATATATATATATATATATATATATATATCTATATATATATATATATATATATATATATATATATATATATATATATATATATATATATATATATTATAGGAGGGAGAGAGAGAGTTGAGAGAGAAAGATCCAAACACAAATACAAGACTATGTTTCAAGGTTCGAGCCACCGATCTACTTTCCCACCTTCACACAGAAGGATTTTCACTATGTCGACTAAGGACCTTCCACAAAGGAACCTCCACCGAGGAATTACAAATACAAACCATGAGTATATAACTCAACTCTCTCACACCTCTACACAAGAGGGTAGGCATAAAGCAAAAAGAAAATACAAATTGGTGATCCAATGATCACAAACAACTGGTGATCATAAAGATCACAAACCAAACACACCTCTCACAAATAAGATCCTAGAGGATAGATTTACAATGAAGAGCTCAAGTATGTGAGTAAAACAAGTGTTTGTTTAGAAAAGAAACACAAAGAAAAACACTTGAGAAAAACTTCTTGTTTGATGAGGAAATTGAAGAATAAGACTAGATTTTCTAAAACTTGATTTTCTTTGATTTTTCAAAACTCTGAAAACAATATAAGTAAAGATTTTGTAGCTCAAAAACTTCTTTAAAAAACTTGCTGAAAACTCTTGAGAAGATAAGAATTTTGGCTCTTGAAAAACTTCTCCAAAATCTTAACAAAAACTAGCTCAAAAGTCCCTTTTTATAGAGGCTGTCCAAAACTAGCCGTTATGGCCCAGATTGACCTATCGATCGACCAGCCGGTCGATCGACCAATGGTCATATTTATGACCATTGGGGTTACTGGTCGACCGTCCGGTCGACTGCCCCCAAGACATACTCTATCGGTTCGACCGGTCGGTCGACCGCGACCCAACAAAGACTTACTTTACTGCCTCTCAGTCGATCGACCGATCTGGGCTCGTGTATGTTGTGCACGTCGGTCTAACCGCTCGGTCGACCGAGCTTACCGTCGACCGCAATCAGCCCTAGATCCAAATTTTAGGGTTTTTAGAAATCCTTTTAACTTCATTTTAAATCCTATAAATTTCTATAAAATTTCACAAAAATAAGTTCATATAAACACTTTAAAATGCAAATATATGTGATAAAAAATCAACACATATTACAAATAATTTGAACTATTTTTTGAGATAAAAAATTTAAAGCTTAAATTGAAACCGGTATTTTTCAAAAACCAATTCTAAATGGAAAATCGATTTTCCTAAAACTTGCACAAATACAAAAATAAGATATTTAAACACATTTGAAGCATAGTGTGCATGGAATTGATCCAATACACATTGTGAATGAAATATACTTTTTTTGACAAAAAGCTCAAAAATACATTTTGATAAATATAAAACTTTAAATACATGAATTAAATTCATCAAAATAAGTTCTAGACAATTTGAAGCAATAATGTATATGGATGAAATCTAATATACATATAACTATATAAACTTATATTGATAAAACCTATACATGAAAACAAAAGATGTATTCTTCAAAATCAAAACCAAAACTTTATTTTCCAAGAACTAAAACTATTTAACATGAAAGTCATGATATATTTTGTGTGTGTACGAGTTTGAGCAATCCACAACTAATCTATCCTTTACATTTTATCCTAAAACAAAAATCTTAAACTTACAAATATAGACTCAAGTCTTCTTGAAAATCTTCTCTTGAAAATCTTCCTCTCCATCTTGACTTGATCCAAACTTGATCCAAACGAGCTAGACTACTCTTTGATTACTTGATGCGATCTTAAAGCACAAGCTCTTGAATCGACACGTGATAGCTTAAAAACTTGACTTCGAATCTTTCGTCGAAGCTAAACACCGACTAAGATCTTGATTGAATATCTGAAACTTAATAAACACAAGATTATTAGTACTATAACTACATGAGTTAATCATCATCAAAACAAGAGTGAAGGGCCTTTGGGTTAACAATCTCCCCCTTTTTGATGATGACAAAACTCATGGAGTTATATATGCATAGACTAAATATAAGCTTCATAGAAGCTTTCCTTAACTTATGCATAGCAATAAAATATGAAGATATTCAATAAAGCACTTAACTAAACAAACATAAACATATATGCAGAAACAAAGATAAACATGCATATATAAACTCACTCTAAATTTCTCTCCCCCTTTTTATCAACTAATCAACGAAGGTTTAAAGAGATCAAAGGTAAAAATATATGCGATATAAATCCATAAGAGGAGAGACTATTAGGAACTCCCCCTGCATACATGCATTACATGAAGAAAGAGATGACTAGACGCTAACTCATATAAGCATAATATACAATGTATAGATAGAGATGTTGAGCCCCCTACACACGTGTACCATATAAAGAAAAAGGTCAAGCTCTTCTTTATATACTACACTCAATATGAATCTATATGTAAAGGAGATGTTAAGCCCCCCTTACATATAAGCAATACATATCAAAACAAAATTTTGAAAAATACTTAAAACAAATTTTAATGTCATTTGTAAATATCAAAACAAATTTTGATAACCAATTGAACTAAATTTTGATACCAATCGACAAAATAAATTTTTGTTACTACTTAAATTTTTTTTGATAAACTGATAAAAAAATATACTAGTAGATAGCACTAGTAGATACCAATTTTGCAATATACATACCAATTGTAAACAATTGATGCCAATACGAAATATAATCATTTTCTTAAATAAATATTTTTCTCAAAAGAAGTGGGAGTGAGATACCGATTGAAAACAAAATAAGAATTTTTCTCTCCCTTTTGAAATACTAACAAAATCAATGCATAAGCTTGTATAAGATACCAATTGACATTTAAGAACTAAATCAAGCTTAGCATAAAATTATTTGTGCTATAAATATATATGTATAAACATTTTAATCTAGCACAAGAAATCATATATATGCATGCATGATCAATTTAAGTACCATTGAAATATGATGCATACATATATAGAAAGCAAGTATGAGTATACAAAATTAATTTTCATGATATGGTATGTGTATAACTCATAACTATCACCCTATCATGCACATGTTTTAAAAGATGTTCAATAAGAGCATATAAGGTATGGTCTCCCAACCAACCGCCATTATAAGTAGAAGTTTTCAAAAATATATTTTAAAATAATTTAGTATAGGTTGAAAACTCTACCAACTAAAAAATAATGAACTAGTTTTAAAGTAAATTTAAAAACTAGTACGAATCCCTTCAAGAAAGGAATAAAACACATTTATATTATGAAAACAAGCTAACTTCACAAAATTGACACTCAAAGAATTATGAAGCACATAGATTCTCATGAATTAAAATTATAAGTAAACACAATATAGAGTGCACAAGAATCATGTAATAAATATAATCATGAAAATAAAGTAATGAAGCTCAATCAAAACACATGAGATTCCTTTTTCATAAATATGAAATCATAAAAATATGAAAATTTTATTTTATCAAAATTAACAACTTCAAGGCATATATATGTTTTTATCTAACTAAATAAAGCATGCATATTATCCAAACATGAATTGAGTCCATAAATGAGTTTTATGGCATATAAAGCAAGTGACTCAAGGATAGAACATGTATATCTGATAGTTTAGACAAAATCTACATATACATGAGCTAAACACATTTTCATGAAAACATATACAAAAGGTAGTATAAAAATAGAGGAATACAAGTATAAATATAACAGTCATTAACTTGGGTCATACAAGTACATCTAATGAATACACATAAAAGCACCCAAATATTATAATCAAGTGTAACTCACTAATTGTACAAGTATATTCATAAATTTTAACAAACATTACATCTAAACAAATAATCAAAACATGAAGCATAAAACACCAAAACATGATTGAAACAAATGTAATCATTAGTCTAAATGTAAGTGTTATTAGAACTAGGATATACACAATAGCTAAACTATAGTGAGAACACAAAAGATATGAATCCATATAAACATGGGTGTATCTCAAAAACTATCTATGTATATATCACAAATCTAATAGGCATTGCATTTAAATATAATGAGTATGAAAATCACATATGCTAGAATCATTAAGCATATAAGCATATAAACATAGACACAAACATGGAGGATAGAGATAGTTGCCGAACTAAATGAACTAGTCTCTATGTCTCAAATCCATGATGGTCCTCCCACCAACACTTTCTTGATAGTGATGCATCAAATGTAGCATCCATTAAACTCAAACCACATCCACCACCAAGACACTAATACTCTCATGTCTTGTGAGAGCCCACACTTATATAATACAATACATAAGAGTAGATTTTAGTACCCAAACTTTCTTGGGTCCATTGGGGTTAGCACCTTTCCTAACCCAAACATGTTTACTTGCAAAATTAAAACATTTAATCTATCATAACAAAATTTTGCAAGATGGCTTTTGCGGCCGCAATGTGTACAAGTGTACACTCTAGCATACATTGAATCATGTGCGTGAGCATGATGAGCATGTGTATGCCGTGATGGTGTGCATGCAAATGTGGAGTATGTTTCTTTTGAAACATAGATTCCAACCTCTTGTGATTCATGGCACATTGGTGTTGACACTCTAAAAAGACAAAACTCTCACATTTATCTTCAACCGGTCAGAACGACGTCTAACTTATCGATATTTACAAAAGATAAGTCGAAGACAATCTGATGACCAGGGATAAGGTAACAACTTGGGCTCTATTGATCCAGTAAAGTAGATAAAAGCTAAAGTTGCCTTTGAAGAGAAGCTAGATCTAATCAAGGTTTGATCGAGTGCTTATCCTCATAGAGATCCAAGATCGCTAAAAAGCTGAAGCCATAAGTTTCACACGAAGCTTCCCATTTAGCCCTGCCAGAGGCTGATCCAAGAGCACTGCACTAGAAGCTTTTTCTCTAGCTTCGCTAGAAGGAAGAAATGGTTTAGCTCCATTATGGACTGAGTCTTAGCTTTGCATGAGGTTACAAACGTAACTTCGCCTAAAGCTATAAGCTAAGACTTAGCTTCGCATGAGGCTATAAAGGTAAATTCGCCCGAAAAAGAGAGCTTCTCATTTAGCTCCGCAGCGAGCTTTACCAGGTCATTAATTGATCATTTCCCACGAGGGATTAATGGGTGAATCCCACTAATTTAGTGGACCAATCAGTTTCTGGTGGGTTCCCCCGAACTCCATGCAAAGTCGATTGGGCCGCATTTCGTGGACCAATCAGACCACCACCGGAACCAGCACCTTAAGGTAACATTTTCCTTCCCTTTCTTCTTTTTCATGCATTTATACATTAATTCATACATTGAGGACAATGCATGAGATAGGTGTGGGGGAGGGTCTAACATAACTTAGGTTTTTCTTTTTATTAAAAAATTTAACATTTTCTTTACTTTTAAAACTTTTTGAAAATAGAAACAATATTTTGACATATTTTTTCAAGAAATTAAGTCAATTTTAAGGAATAGGAAAATCAAAATTTGTATTTCTTGAACTTGGTCAAAATAAGATTATTTGTTTGATTTTTAGAGTTAGGAAGATAATTTGTCAAAGTAATTTAGTCTTAATCTTTATCTTAATGAAATATGCACACTTCATACACTTACACACTTAGGGTTCAAAAAACGAAGATTCTTATGCCTTATATAAAAAAAAGAAAAATATATATCTATGAAAGATGAACAATCTAATTTTGATTAGCTAGGTGCTTTGGCCTAAGTAAGCCTTGGTATTTATGCAAAAGATGATTAGATAAGTTTGAAAAAAAATATAAAAAAAATCCTCTGATTAAGCCGGGTATTTGTGCTTAATAAAGCATAAGTATTCACGCCTAAAAGTGGTTCATATAATAAAATTCTTAGTTTTGTGGCCTCGTTTGCTCGAGTCTTAAGTCCTTGGGGTGTTTTCTCACCGTGTCCTAAGACCGTTTGGTTTGGGAGTCATCAATAAAGGCTCGTTACATGGGCAGATTAGAAAGCCTAATAGAACTAAGGAATAATACCACCAATATATATATATATTATATATATAATATATATATATTATATATATATATATTATATTATATATATATATATAATATTATATATATATATATATATTATATATATAAGGTATAAGAGTTAGAGTTAAAGAACCCTTAGTCAAAATTTTCACGGTCACAAGGTGCATATGACTTAGGGTAAAGTAATAGACTAGATGAGAAGTACAATTTGACTCCTTACTTTGATTGATAATAAATTTTTGAATAGAGACTAAGTTTAGGAATAAAAAATTCAGTTTTACTATAACTTATAGATTACTTAAATCTTACAATAATATTTCAAATATTTTTTCTTTCAAAATGTGTTTACAAAATATTAACATTTTTCTTTTTTTATTGGATTTTGTGAGTGCAATCCACTAAAAACCCTCACGAGACAAAACTCGTCCTCTAGGGGTAACTAGAGGTTTAACGGCTTGTTGCACAAGCTCAGTGTAATCGCGTGACCTGCGAAAGTGGTCTAATAATCTTTACTTTAGTTTTGTAGTTTTGCTCGAGGACGAGCAAAAGATAGGTGTGGGGGTGTGATCGTATATATATTTTGTATTCTTTTCATTACACTCCTACATTTATCGTGTAATAAATCTGCTAATTTTCTTGTCTTAAATATTAATTTTGCAGAAGATAATAATGAAGAGAAAGAGGATTAAACTAAATAATACCAGTTAAAATCAAATTTAACTGGATCTATTTGGTTAGCTGAGGATGATCCCACATCTAGGTAGAACAAATCAAGGATGGGGCAAATGTTCAGCTGAAGATCAGAGCAAATCAGAAAGATAACACCAAATGAAAATCGATAAATTTAGATTTTTATAAATCCATTTTGGTTAGCTAAAGATCAACCAAGGATAATATCAAATGCAGAGAGACAAATGGATAGAGAGAAGATCAACGGATGAGATGAAGCAAGTTTGACTCAGATTCTGACTGGATACATTTTAGTATTTGAATCATAACTTTCGCTACCGAATCTCAAATCTGATGATTCAAGATGATCCAGAAAGCAAACTTATAGGGCTACAACTTTATGTTATCACTATTTCAAATTCTATCATTTGATAAGTGATATTCAATAATCAACACGCCAACAAACTACAGATCAGAACTGAATATCAACATCAAATTAAGTTTGGAGATAGGGGAGGATTCAAATTCAGAAATAGCCAGCTTCCCTATCTTCATACTCCTCTAACCTCTGCATTTCTTCTATAAATACCTGCAATCTCAAAGACCAAGGACGACCAAGCAGAGAATAGAACTTAGGATAATTTATAGTTTGTAACTTAGATTTTTAGTTTTCTTTTTATGTAATTTTTACTTTTCTTTACGTAACTGAGAGGAGAGACGACTTTCATGGAGGAATGAGAGCAAGCTTATACTGCAGGTGACACCAGTGTAAGTGATTCTCTTCTTTCATTGTTATTTGAATCGAATCAAGGTTTCTTTTTTCTTTCTTTACTCTTGTTTTTTTTACTCTCCTCTGATGTGTTGTAATCCAAGAGAATCGATAGCCTCGAGACTGCTTAGCCGTTGCAAGTGCCCTTGATGGCCTATGGTAATAACAACCTTTCTCTTGCTAGTATAGTTTGCCCTTTTATTCGTAGTGTAGATCTAGAATGGGGAGATTCTATACGCCATGCTTGATTGCCTTCAAAGACAAGATAAGTCGTCGCAACGGATCCAAGGTCTATGAGCACTGAAGAGGTAAGTAATTTTTTAGGTTGTCTTTTCTTTTATTCTTTAGTTTCAATATCACAAGCTCCAACCATCTTTATCACTCTTTTCCATTTCTTTGTATATAATCTATTTTTCATTTTTCCATCTTCTTAATCTACCATCTTCTTCCTAATTCAACTTTAACAATTTTTCCTTTTTCTTTTAAAAAAACTAAAGAAGAATTTTAAACCATTAATGGTATCTGAAAAGAGAACTTGCTAAACAAGCTTCCATCGCTAGTCCCTCCTTGTGGATACGACCCGCATAGCCACTTGCTATCGTGGTAGTATTGAGCACCTTGCACTACTGTTTTAAAAGTTCTGAAATTTTGTATTTTTTGTGCAGGTTATAACTCAAGCACATAGCGCCAGTACCTAAAGTACTAACAAAGTTCTTAGCCGTGAGGCTAGATCTAAAGCACTATGCAGTGCTAAGTACCTTCTTAGTAAGGCAAAAAGCAAAGCACCACAGCGTGCTAAAAGCAAAGTCACCATAATTTCAAAATCTTCCAGTGCTAAGCTCGCGCCTTACGGCAGAGCTACACGTCTAACTTCGCCAAGCGAAGTTAATATAATTGATAAGGTGATTTTCAAATCACCTAAAAACAAAAGCCTCAATGCTAGAAGTCTCCAGCCTGAACAATCTCTTCAAGCATCCAAGCAAGATCGTGTAAACTTGGTTAACACCGATCTATGAGAGTTCCTAACTAACAAAAGAAAGTTAGAACTACTTCATACTTCTCCCTCTTACTGTGAACAAGTAGGATGTCAGTTGGCGACGGTCTATTTAGTCCATTGCCGACTAGGACCAGTGCCCGCCACTCTTCCAATTCGACAGTCGATTTTTGACCGACTATCAATTCGAGCCTCTTTCAAGCATTGTAAAAAGAACAAACCACGAACCTACCAGATCTATCCTCTACATCTGTCATATGATAGGAAGGGGAGTGAACCGCAGAGGAGCAGACGAGGGTGACGGGATGCTAATTCCCCTTCGTTTAGTTTCTCCAGACCCAGACTATAGCCCTGGCTTGGGCCAAGTCTTAGTAAGAGAGGAAGGTGTGTTCCAAAGTACTAGATCTAAGTAGCAATACCCTATAATTATGAGCAGCCATCCTCTTCAACTGGGGTGATATCACCTGAACCATTAAAAAGTTTATTCCAATGGTCTGACGATGAAGGAGAAGCTAGTTGGTACACTTCTTCGGCAACGGTCAGCTTGGTACAAACGGACAGAGTATCGGTGCATATGACCAATAAAGACAATAATGACATCCACCGGCGGATGGAAGCTCAAGAGCAGACTTCCAAGGCCCAGCAAGAAGTCTTGGACAACATCCAACAAATGCTAGCTTAACTCCTCACCAACCAGAATAATAATGATACCGGAAGCAATCATAATGAGGAGGAGCATAATGATGATGAGCAACCTAAGACTGAGAAGTCAAAGGAAAGCTCTTCCATCGATGCTGAAGTTCTTAAAGGCATCCAAGCTCAGATTGCATCCTTAGCTCAGAGGGATGAATTGAAGAAGGCAAGCATGGCTCATCCTTACCCACTTGAATGGGACTCAGTGCCATATCCGCCAAAGTTTAACCATCTACATTACATATGTATGATGGTAAAAGCTCACCAAACCAGCATATCTATTACTTCCGGTCTCAGACTGGTTATGTCATAGATAATGATGCTATTATGGTCAGATTGTTTATTGGTACTCTCAAAGGAGTAGCTTTTGACTGGTTTAGAAGCCTTCCACCAGGCTCTATCAATTCCTGGATCGATTTAGAGACTCGATTACTCTCTCATTTTTACAAGGATGACTGATCGTACATATATTTTGTATTCTTTTCATTACACTCCTACATTTATTGTGTAATAAATCTGCTAATTTTCTTGTCTTAAATATCTATTTTGCAGAAGATAATAATGAAGAGAAGAGGATTAAACACCAAATAAATATCAGTTAAAATCAGATTTAACTGGATCTATTTGATTAGCTTAGGATGATCCCAGATTTAGTTAGAACAAATCAAGGATTGGGGCAAATGTTCAGCTGAAGATCAGAGCAAATCAGAAAGATAACACCAAAAAAAACTGGTAAAATTCAGATTTCTATAAATCCATTTTGGTTAGCTAAAGATCAAACGAGGATAATATCAAATACAGAGAGATAAATGGATGGAGAGAAGATCAACGGATGAGATGAAGCAAGTTTGACTCAGATTCTAACTGAATATATTTTAGTATTTGAATCATAACTTTCGCTACCAAATCTCAAATCTGATGATTCAAGATGATCCATAAATCAGACTTACAGGGCTACAACTCTTATGTTGATCACTATTTCTAATTCTATCATTTGATAAGTGATATTCAGCAATCAATATGCCAACAAACTGCAAATCAGAGCTGAATATTCACATCAAATCAAGTTTGGAGATAAGGGGAGGATTCAAATTCAGAAATATCCAGCTTTTCCTATCTTCATACTCCTCTAACTTCTGCATTTCTTCTATAAATACCTGCAATTTTAAAGGCAAAGGGACGACGAAGCAGAGAGTAAAACTTAGGCTAATTTGTAGTTTGTAACTTAGGTTTTTATTTTCTTTCATGTAATTTTTTTCTTTATGTAACCGAGAGGAGATGATACTTTCATAGAGGAATGAGAGCAAACTTGTACTGCAGGTGACACCGGTGTAAGTGATCTCTTCTTCTATTGTTATTTGAGTTGAATCAAAGTTACTTTTTCTTCTTTACTCTTGTTTTCGTTTACTCTCCTCTAATGTGTTGCAATCCAAGTGAATTTGTTAGCCTCGAGACTGCTTCGCCATTTGCAAGTGCCCTTGATGGCCTATGGTGATGAACAACCATTCTCTTGCTAGTATAGCTTGCCCTTTTATTCTTAGTGTAGATCGGGAATGGGGAAGATCCTACACGCCATGCTTGATCGCCTTCAAAGAAAAGGTAAGTAGTAGCTACGAATCCAAGGTATATGAGCATAAAAGGGGTAAGTAACTTTTAGTTTTCTTTCTTTTCTTTTATTTTCTTTAGTTTAGATCACCAACAACACCTAACTCTTTCATCATTCATTTTGATTTCTTTGTACATATCATTTCTAGTTTTCCATCTTCTCTATCTATCACTTTCTTCCAAACTTATTTATAACTTTTTTCACTGTTCTTTTTAAAAGAACTAAAGAAGAACTTTAACCATACTTTTGTAGCCTAAAAGAGAACTTATTAAAAAGCTTCCATTGCTAGTCCCTCCTTGTGGATCACGACCCGCATAGCCACTTGCTATTGCGGTAGAATTGAGCATCTTGCACTCTTTAATCTTAAAATCTGAATACTGTATTTTGTGTGCAGATTTTACATCAATCAAATTTTTGGCGCCGTTGCCGGGGAGGGATGGTAAGTAATTCTCATTAAAGTTTACATTTTTGGTTAACCTTCTTCTTGATTTTGGTGTACACAGATTTAACAAGGAACATTTGCTGCAAGGGACATATAAGTGGCCTTGGACTCTGCACAAGAAAGCAGAGCCAAGAAGCTCTCAGATTTGCTACATTCTTGTCGCAATCTGAGTGAACTACTAACCTGTATTTTCTGCAGGTTAGCTGGATTGCAAAGCTTAATATCTGTACCTATTAATTTCCTTGTTTGTCTCACTGTACTTCCTTTCTAACCTCAACAGTAAAATGATGTTTGTTAAATGCTAAAAACGGTTTAGACTTTGCATTTAGGCACGTGTCAAATTCGTTTACATTTTATATTATTGTTGAAGAGTGCTGGAGAAAAAGGTACGTTTGCATAGCATATAGTTTAGGAAACATTCTTAAGTGATTATTTGCTTGTTGAATGTTACTTTTCTTTATCCTGCACACTTTGCACAATCAATCTTAAGGGATTGTCCTATAACAAGATAAAGTGGGAAAGTTATTACCCTCCCTCAGCCCACAAACAATCTCCTCACTCACTAACCCAAGCCTAACTAAAAGTGAGTAGACGTTGGCCCTAGGGACATCTCGGACTCAACTAGGAGATTATCCTAAGGGGGAAGGTGTTAGAATTTGACTCCTGCCAAATCAGTGTCTAAGGAAAGGGATTGAGGGGCGAAACCCCGAAGGCTGGTGGTTTGGCTTAATTAGGCCCGTCGCTTTTGCGCGGATGCCTCCCTCCAATCTTGCCCTGACCTAGCTGATTAGCTTGTGGTCAAAGTCTACATTATACCTCTCGTGGACAGTCTAACCAGTTAGGAGTCGTTTAGGTCTAAGGTTTACCCTAACTTAGATTAGATTTTTTTCTTTTTATTTGTTTGCTTATTTGTTTATTTTTTCTTTGTTTGTATTTTATTGTGTGATATGGCTTATAACAATAATTTTTTCAATTTTAATGGTAATCCATATTACACCTCTTTTTCGAGGATATTACCAACCCGGCATATCATAACTTTAACCAACATAATGTGCCGGATTGGTCTTATCCGAGTCAATATAACCCATGCCCCCAATCTTATAACTATAATTTTCAGAATAATTTCAACTCTTCATAGAATCAATGGGGATTCACCTCCCCCGAGTCCAATTTTCAACCAACTTGTCCTCCTTATCCACCTTGTCCACAATATTTTCAAGATTTATACTCAGTTCCACCAGTCCAAAATAGAAAGCCATCAATTTTGGAAATGAGTATGCGATAGTTCAAATAAAAATCACAAAATCTGATGGACTCACAATTTCACCACCATTCCAAAACAACACTTCATCTTTTCAAGACCAATCGCAACAAAACATGAACCAATCAACTATGAAAAAATGCTTGAAGCCATGACTCAGGCTCAAAACGCTCATTATCATGATATAGATATTATGGTCCAAACTCTACGTTCTCACCGTTTGACCAGTTCTGATGTCGCTAACCATTCTGTTAGAGCCGAAGAGTCATGTTGTTTTGGAAAACAAGATTTCATTTCAGCACAATCATTTGAACTTGCCCAAACTCTAAAATTTGAAAGTGACATTGACAGTTTGGCAAGTTATCTCTTTCCTGAAATTGAACTTGAGAATGAATATGATCATGAACCTCAACTTAGTGATTCAATTCTACTTCCTGATTCAATTATGACTCCGGTGTCTTCACCTGATTTCAATCTTTTTCCGGAGTCAACATTGGATCATGTGCTAATTCATAATGAAGTTGAATCGCCCATCTTTGATGATCATCATATTGAACTTGACAAATTTCATACTTTTAAAAGTCCTATTGACAAATTGGCAAGTTCTCATTTTATGAAATTGAACTCAATGAGAAATGTGACCTAGATTCTCATTTGTGATCCAGTTCAAATCCCGAATCAATATTGACTCCTATTTTGTTACCTGACTTGAGAAATATTTTAGAGTCAGTTTTGATTCCCACACCTGTCATTCTTGAATTTGAATCACCAATATTAAGTCACATTCAATTGTGAGAAAATGAATGTGAACTTGAGTTTCATCTTCTTGATTTGGACCCACTTCCTGAACCAATCTCGACTCCTGAACCTTTACTTGACTTAAGTCACTTTTCTGAGTCGGTATTAGTTCCCGTACTTCTTAAGTCCAAGTCAATCATTCTATCTTTTCACACTCCATTTTTGGACAAGGCTGTTGACAAAATTGACTCCGAAATTAATTATGGAATTTGAAAATTAGATGGGGTTAAATTTTTAATAAAAATAATTCATGTATACAACATTTTAGTGGGTTATATTAGAGAGATTTCTTGTGGGTTCCTCCGAACCGCATTTCGTGGACCAATCAGACCACCACCGGAACCACCACCTTAAGGTAGTATTTTCCTTCCCTGTCTTCTTTTTCATGCATATATGCATTAATTCATACATTGAGGACAATGCATGAGATAGGTGTGGGGGAGGATTCTAACATAACTTAGGTTTTTCTTTTTATTGAAATTTTTTTTAACATTTTCTTTACTTTTAAAAACTTTTTGAAATAGAAACAATATTTTGACATATTTTTTGTAAGAAATTAAGTCAATTTTAAGGAATAGGAAATCAAATTAGGATTTCTTAACTTGGTCAAAATAAGATTATTTGTTTGATTTTTAGGGTTAGGAAGATAATTTGTCAAAGTAATTTAGTCTTAATATTTACCTTAATGAAATATGCACACCTTATACACTTACACACTTAGGGTTCAAAAACAAAGATTCTTATGCCTTATAAAGAAAAAAAAAAGAAAAAAAATTTATGAAAGATGAACAAATCTAATTATTGATTCGCTAGGTGCTTTGGCCTAAGTAAGCCTTAGTATTTATGCGAAAGATGATTAGATAAGTTTGAGAAAAAATACATATATATATATATATATATAAAAATCCTCTGATTAAGCTGAGTATTTGTGTCTAATAAAGCATAAGTATTCACGCCTAAAAGTGGTTCGTATAATAAAATCCTTAGTTTTGTGGCCTTTTTGCTCGAGTCCTTAAGTTCTTGGGGTGTTTTCTCACCCGGTGCCCTGAGACTGTTTGGTTTGAGAGTCATCGATTAAAGGCTCGTTACATGAGCAGATTAGAAAGCCTATAGAAGTAAGGAATAATACCACCGAATACGTATACATACACATATATATACATATATATATATATACACACACACATATATATATAATACACATATATATGTATATATATATATACATATATATGTATATATATATACATATATATCTATATATATATACATATATATACACACACACACACACACACACACACACATATATATATATATATATAATATATTATATATATTATATATATAATATATATATATATATAAGGCATAAGAGTTAGAGTTAAAGAACCCTTAGTCAAAATTTTTACGATCACAAGGTGCATATGACTTAGGGTAAGTAATAGACTAGATGAGATGTACAATTGACTCCTTACTTGATTGATAACAAATTTTTGAATAGAGACTAAGTTTAGGAATGAAAAATTCAGTTTTCCTATAACTTATAGATTACTTAAAACTTACAATAATATTTCAAATATTTTTCTTTCAAAATGTATTTTCAAAATGTATTTTCAAAATACTAACATTTTTCTCTTTCTTTACGGATTTTGTGGGGTGTAATCCACTGAAACCCTCACGAGACAAACTCGTCCTCTAGGGGAAACCTAGAGGTTTTTACGGCTTGTTGCACATGCTCAGTGCAATCGCGTAACTTGCGAAAGTGGTCTAATAATTTTTTGTTTAGTTTTGTTGATTTGCTCGACGACGAGCAAAAGATATGTGTGAGAGTGTGATCGTACATATATTTTGTATTCTTTTTATTACACTCCTACATTATCGTGTAATAAATCTGCTAATTTTCTTGTCTTAAATATTTATTTTGCAGAAGATAATAATGAAGAGAAAGAGGATTAAACCAATAAATACAAGTTAAAATCAGATTTAACTGGATCTATTTGGTTAGCTGAGGATGATCCCAGATCTAGTTAGAACAGATCAAGGATTAAGGTAAATGTTCAGCTGAAGATCAGAGCAAATCAGAAAGACAACAACAAATGAAAACCAGTAAAATTCAGATTTCTATAAATCTATTTTGGTTAGCTAAAGATCAACCGAGGATAATATCAAATACAGAGAGATAAACGGATAGAGAGAAGATCAACGGATGAGATGAAGCAAGCTTGACTCAGATTCTGACTGGATACATTTTAGTATTTAAATCTTAACTTTCGCCACCGAATCTCAAATCTGATGATTCAAGATGATCCATAAATCAGACTTACAGGGCTACAACTCTTATGTTGATCACTATTTCTAATTCTATAATTTGATAAGTGATATTTAGTAATCAACACGCCAATAAACTGCAGATCAGAACTGAATATCCACATCAAATCAAGTTTGGAGATAAGGGGAGGATTCAAATTCAAATTCAAAATGCCAGCTTTCCCTATCTTCATACCCCTCTAACCTCTGCATTTTTTCTATAAATACCTGCAATCTCAAGGCAAAGGGATGACGAAGCAGAGAGTAGAGCTTAGGCTAATTTGTAGTTTGTAACTTAGGTTTTTATTTTCTTTCATGTAATTTTTTTCTTTATGTAACTCAGAGGAGAAAATACTTTCAAGAAGGAATGAGAGCAAGCTTGTACTGCAGTGGCATCGTGTAAGTGATCTCTTCTTCCATTGTTATTTGAATTGATTCAAAGTTACTTTTTCTTTTTTACTCTTGTTTTCGTTTACTCTCCTCTAATGTGTTGCAATCCAGTGAATCTGTCAGCCTCGATACTGCTTCGCCATTTGCAAGTGCCCTTGATGGCCCATGGTGATGAACAACCATTCTCTTGCAAGTATAGCATGCCCTTTTATTCTTAGTGTAGATCGGAAATGGGGAAGATCCTACACGCCATGCTTGATCGCCTTCAAAGACAAGGTAAGTAGTAGCTACGAATCTAAGGTATATGAGCACAAAAGGGGTAAGTAACTTTTAATTTTCTTTCTTTTCTTTTATTTCTTTAGTTTAGATCACCAACAACACCCAACTCTTTCATTATTCATTTCGATTTCTTTGTACATATCATTTCTAGTTTCTCCATCTTCTCTATCTATTACTTTCTTCCTAACTTATTTATAACTCTTTTTCACTTTTCTTTTTAAAGAACTAAAGAAGAACTTTACCCATACTTTGTAGCCTAAAAGAGAACTTACTAAAAAGCTTTCATCGCTAGTCCCTCCTTGTGGATCACGACCCGCATAGCCACTTGTTATTGCGGTAGAATTGAGCATCTTGCACTCTTTAATCTTAAAATCTGAAATACTGTATTTTGTGTGAAGGTTTTACATCAATCAAATTTTCGGCGCCGTTGCCGGGGAGGGATGGTAAGTAATTCTCATTAAAGTTTACATTTTTTGTTAACCTTCTTCTTGGTTTTTGGTGTACAAATTTAACAACAAGGAACTTTTGCTGCAATGGACATATAAGTGGCCTTGAACTCTGCTCAAGAAAGCAGAGCCAAGAAGCCCTCAGATTTGCTACATTCTTGTGGCAATCTGAGTTAACTACTAACCTGTATTTTCTGCAGGTTAGCTGGATTGCAAAGTTTAATATCTGTAACTATTAATTTCCTTATTTGTCTCACTGTGCTTCCTTTTTAACCTCAATAGTAAAATGATGTTTGTTAAATGCTAAAAACGGTTTAGACTTTGTATTTAGGCACGTGTCTAATTCGTTTACATTTTACATTACTGTTGAAGAGTGCTGGAGAAAAAGGTATGTTTGGATAGCATATAGTTTAGGAAACATTCTTGAGTGATTATTTGCTTGTTGAATGTTACTTTACTTTATCCTGCACACTTTGCACAATCAATCTTAAGGGCTTGTCTTATAAACAAGATAAGGTGGGGAAGTCATTACCCTCCCTTAGCCCACAAACAATCCCCTCACTCACTAACCCAAGCCTAACTAAAACTGAGTAGACGTTGGCCCTAGGGACATCTCAGACTCAATTAGGAGATTATCCTAAGGGGAAGGTGTTAGAATTTGACTCCTGCCAAATCATTGTCTAAGGAAAGGGATTGAGGGGCGAAACCCCAAAGGCTGGTGGTTTTGCTTAATTAGGCCCGTCGTTTTTGCGCAAATACCTCTCACCAATCTTGCTCTGACCTGGCTGATTAGCTTGTGGTCAAAGTCTGCATTATACCTCCCGTGGACAGTCTAACCAGTTAGTAGTCATTTAGGTCTAAGGTTTACCCTAACTTAGATTAGATTTTTTTCTTTTTATTTGTTTGCTTATTTATTTATTTTTTATTTGTTTATATTTTATTGTGTGATATGGCTTATAACAATAATTTTTTCAATTTTAATGGTAATCCATATTACATCTCTTTTTCAGATATTACCAACCCGCATATCATAACTTTAACTAACATAGTGTGCCGGATTGGTCTTATCCGAGTCAATATAATCCATGCCTCCAATCTTATAACCATAATTTTCAGAATAATTTCAACTCTTCACAGAGTCAATGGGATTCACCTCCCCCGAGTCTAATTTTCAACCAACTTGTCCTCCTTATCCACCTTGTCTATAATATTTTCAAGATTCATACTCAGTTCCACCAGTCTAAAACAGAAAACCATCAATTTTGAAATGAGTATGTGTGAGTCCAAACAAAAATCACAAAATCTAATAGACTCACTCACAATTTCACCACCAATTCTAAAACAACACTTCATCTTTTCAAGACCAATCTCAACAAAATGATGAACTAATCACTATGAAAAGATGCTTGAAGCCATGACTCAGCCTCAAAACGCTCATAATCATGACATAGATATTATGGCCCAAACTCTACGTTCTCACCGTTTGACCAGTTTTGATGTCGCTAACCATTCTGTTAGAGCTGAAGAGTCATGTTGTTTTGGAAAACAAGATTTCATTTCAGCACAATCATTTGAACTTGCCCAACTCCAAATTTTGAAAGTGACATTGACAGTTTGGTAAGTTATCCCTTTCATGAAATTGAACTTGAGAATGAATATGATCATGAACCTCAACTTAGTGATTCAATTCTACTTCCTGATTCAATTATGACTCCGGTCTGTTCACCTGATTTCAATCTTTTTCCTGAGTCAACATTAGATCCTGTGCTAATTGATAATGAAATTGAATCACCCATCTTTGATGATCATCATATTGAACTTGACCAATTTCATACTTTTGAAAGTCCCATTGACAAATTGGCAAGTTCTCATTTTTATGAAATTGAACTTAATAAGAAATGTGACCTAGATTCTCAATTTTGTGATCCAATTCAAATTCCTGAGTCAATATTGACTCATGTTTTGTTACCGACTTGAGTAATATTTTAGAGTCAGTTTTGATTCCTACACCTATCATTCTTGAACTTGAATCACCAATATTGAGTCAAATTCAATTGTGGAAAATGAATGTGGACTTGAGTTTCGTCTTCTTGATTTGGACCCACTTCCTGAACCAATCTCGACTCCTGTACCTTTACTTGACTTAGTCACTTTCCTGAGTCGATATTAGTTACCATACTTTCTAAGTCCAAGTCAATTATTCTATCTTTTCACACTCTATTTTGAGACAAGGCAGTTGACAAAATTGACTCCGAAATTAATTATGGAATTTGGAAATTCGATGGGGTTAAATTTTTAATAAAAATAATTCATGTATACATCATTTTAGTGGGTTATATTAGAGAGATTTCTGGTGGGTTCCTCCGAACTCCATGCAAAGTCGATTGGCCTCATTTCGTGGACCAATCAGACCATCACCGGAACAACCACCTTAAGGTAGTATTTTCTCCTGTTTTCTTTTTCATGCATATATGCATTAATTCATACATTAAGGACAATGCATGAGATAGGTGTGGGGGAGGGTTCTAACATAACTTAGGTTTTTCTTTTTATTGAATTTTTTTTAACGTTTTCTTTACTTTTAAAAACTTTTTGAAAATAGAAACAATATTTTGACATATTTTTTGTAAAAATTAAGTCAATTTTAAGGAATAGGAAATCAAAATTAGGATTTCTTAAACTTGGTCAAAATAAGATTATTTGTTAGATTTTTAAGGTTAGAAAGATAATTTGTCAAAGTAATTTAGTCTTAATCTTTACCTTAATGAAATATGTACACCTTATACACTTACACACTTAGGGTTCAAAAATAAAGATTCTTATGCCTTATAAAGAAAAAAAAAAAGAAAAATATATCTATGAAAGATGAACAAATCTAATTATTGATTAGCTAGGTGCTTTGGCCTAAGTAAGCCTTGGTATTTATGCGAAAGATGATTAGATAAGTTTGAGAAATATATATATATATATATATATATATATATATATATATAAATCCTCTGATTAAGCTGGGTATTTAAGCCTAATAAAGCATAAGTATTCACGCCTAAAAGTGGTTCATATAATAAAATCCTTAGTTTTGTGGCCTTTTTGCTCGAGTCCTTAAGTCCTTGGGGTGTTTTCTCACCCGGCGCCCTAAGACCGTTTGGTTTGAGAGTCATCGATTAAAAGCTCTTTACATGGGCAGATGAGAAAGCCTAATAGAACTAAAGAATAATACCACCAAATATATATATATATATATATATATATATATATATATATATATATATATATATATATATAATATATATATATATATATATATAAGGCATAAGAGTTAGAGTTAAAGACCTTAGTCAAAATTTTCACGATCACAAGGTGCATATGACTTAGGGTAAAGTAATAAACTAGATGAGAAGTATAATTTGACTCCTTACTTGATTGATAACAAATTTTTGAATAGAGACTAAGTTTAGAAATGAAAATTTTGATTTTCCTATAACTTATAGATTACTTAAAACTTACAATAATATTTTAAATATTTTTCTTTCAAAATGTGTTTTTGAAAATACTAACATTTTTTTTCTTTCTTTACGGATTTTGTGGGTGTAATCCACTAAAACCCTCACGAGATAAAACTCGTCCTCTAGGGGAAACCTAGAGGTTTAACGGCTTGTTGCACATGCTCAGTGCAATTACGTAACCTGTGAATGTGATATAATAATCTTTAGTTTAGTTTTGTTGATTTGCTCGAGGACGAGCAAAAGATAGGTGTGGGAGTGTGATCGTACATATATTTTGTACACTTTTCATTACACTCCTACATTTATCGTGTAATAAATCTGCTAATTTACTTGTCTTAAATATCTATTTTGCAGAAGATAATAATGAAGAGAAAGATGATTAAATAAATAAATACCAGTTAAAATCAGATTTGACTGGATCTATTTGGTTAGCTGAGGATGATCTCAGATCTAGTTAGAACAAATCAAGGATTGGGGCAAATGTTCAGCTAAAAATCAGAGCAAATCAGAAAGATAACACCAAATAAAAACCGGTAAAATTCAGATTTCTATAAATCCATTTTTGGTTAGCTAAAGATCAACTGAGGATAATGTCAAATACAGAGAGATAAATTGATAGAGAGAAGATCAACGGATGAGATGAAGCAAGTTTGACTCAGATTCTGACTGGATATATTTTAGTATTTGAATCATACTTTCGCTACTGAATTTCAAATCTGATCCATAAAGCAGACTTACAGGGCTACAACTCTTATGTTGATCACTATTTCAAATTCTGTCATTTGATAAGTGATATTCAGCAATCACACACAACCACAAACTGCAGATCAGAACTGAATATCCATATCAAATCAAGGTTGGAGATAAGGGGAGGATTCAAATTCAGAAATAGCCAGCTTTTCCTATCTTCATACTCCTCTAACCTCTGCATTTTTTTCTATAAATACCTGCAATCTCAAAGCAAAAGGACGACGAAGCAGAGAGTAGAACTTAGGCTAATTTGTAGTTTGTAACTTAGGTTTTTTTTTCTTTCATGTAATTTTTTTCTTTATATAACTGAGAGGAGATGATACTTTCATGGAGGAATGAGAGCAAGCTTGTACTGCAGGTGATACCGGTGTAAGTGCTCTTCTTCCATTGTTATTTGAATTGAATCAAAATTACTTTTTCTTCTTTATGCTTATTTTCGTTTACTCTCCTCTAATGTGTTGCAATCCAAGTGAATATGTTAGCCTCGAGACTGCTTCGCCGTTTGCAAGTGCCCTTGATGGCCTAATGGTGATGAACAACCATTCTCTTGATAGTATAGCTTGCCCTTTTATTCTTAGTGTAGATCGGGAATGGGGAAGATCCTACACGCCATGCTTGATCGCCTTTAAAGACAAGGTAAGTATTAGCTACGAATCCAAGGTATATGAGCACAAAAGGGGTAAGTAACTTTTAGTTTTCTTTCTTTTCTTTTATTTCTTTAGTTTAGATCACCAACAACACTCAACTCTTTCATCATTCATTTCGATTTTTTTTGTACATATCATTTCTAGTTTCTCCATTTTCTCTATCTATCACTTTCTTCCTAACTTATTTATAACTCTTTTCACTTTTCTTTTTAAAGAACTAAAGAAGAACTTTAACCATACTTTGTAGCATAAAGAGAACATACTAAAAAGCTTCCATCGCTAGTCTCTCCTTGTGGATCAACCCGCATAGCCACTTGCTATTACGGTAGAATTGAGCATCTTGCACTCTTTAATCTTAAAATCTGAAATACTGTATTTTGTGTGCAGGTTTTACATCAAACAATGACACTGAGGTAACCATGGATAAACTTCTCTCCACTGTGCAGAAAAAAGGAGAATCCGTTCATGATTACATTGAAAAGTTTAGAAACTTATCTCTGATGCATCCGGCAGAGATGCCATTGCCTATGTTGTTGCAGACATATAGCCATAGCTTCCTGGACGAAGTGGAGATTTGTATGGGAGCTGTCAAGGCTCATACCTAGAAAGAACTGGTTGAACAAGCTGAAATAGCCGAGAAGTCGGCTAAAAAGTTTGAGCCGAGAAGACCCAAGGAAAATAGGGTATGAACAACAAAGGACGCGGCGAGTTGGCACAATCTTCTCAAGCCAAAGAGAAAGAGACTATGTCCGTAGAGTTGTCAGGGGATACTCCTCCGAAGACCAAGAAAAGCGGCGTCAATAATCAGGAGTTTAAGTTTCCTCTGAAGCAGTACTCCTTCAAAGGTGAGCAGGTGGTTACAATATTTCATTTGCTCTAAAAGGGGAATAAGTTAAAGCTGCCAGAGGCTCGACACCCTAACGAAGTGGGATGCACAAACGATCCCAATTATTTTCTTTTCCATAGGATGGTTCATCATCCTACCAACAAATGCTTTGTCCTCAAGGACAAAATTCAGGCTTTAGTCGATGCGGGTTCTAACTTTAAAGTCAGAATAAAAGAATGTCACAGCAAACATGGTGACTCTCAAATTCGGCACTATGCCAAAGGCCACAGTTTCTGATGAATCTCCTCCAATCCCAAAAGCGCGACTAGAGATAAATAATCCTTCAGGTAAACAATAAGAGGCTAAAGGTCTTGTTCTCTTGACATTGAAAACAGGAAAAATCATATGGGTGCACCAGACCTTACCCAAGACAAACAATGGGATTCAAAGAAATCCAAGTCAAAGGGGAAATCCTGCAATATTTTCTCTATTTTGCCAGATGATGACAACATAACGATAGCCTCTCTTAGTAATTCTAAAAACGAAAGGCATACTTTCACGGCACAGGCCGATGCACTTCGACCAACAGGTACTCGGTCTAGGAAATCATACTTAAAACAGTATGAGAAAACTACTGATGAGACACAACAGCAAATGACGTCAGTAGAAATACCCGTTCCAGCTTCAGTCCTAACTTCAGGAAAAGAAAAGCAGAAAGAAGTCCGGTTTGATTGCGTCTTAAAGAGACCTTCAGGGCCGAGACTTGACGTTCCTTTTTGCTTTGATATGTTAGCCCAGCTGGCTAATATTCCAGCTCGTATCACCATACACGAGCTGCTTCTTCTCTTGAAAGAGACACGAGACTCAGGGACGCACTGACTAATTCAGAATTATTTCTAACACATATGCCACCCTCAGAGATGACAGTCAACCCTTGTGTTCTAAACGTCATCATGTACAGGCAAAAGTACCTGCTATCACTTTCACAGCCGAGGACATGCTCCTCAAGGACAGTAAACACACAAGGGGTTTGGATATGTTGCATCTCCTACTCCATTTTAATCTGAAGACAATGAATCGATCCCGTCACATTCTGCCTCTTCATCTAAGTAGGAGTCAGATGTTAGTACAGGGATGCTTTTTAAGAATCTCTCCATCAATATGACTTTGATCAATCGATTGGAGCATGAGGAAGCTATTTAAACGTTTGATACTGAACCATGGGCTCAGCAACTTGATTTCCAGTGGGAAAAGCGATTCGAACAACGCGAGCCGCTGACTGAGGAAAGAGTAATTCAGATTAATTTGGGTGGTCAAGATCACCCTAAACCCATCTCTATAAGTGAGGGTTTATCACTTACAGAGAGAGAAGAATTAATAGAACTCGTACGAGAATATATCGATGTCTTTGCATGGAATTACGAAGATATGCGTGGTCTTAATCTGCAAATAGCCATGCATCGTCTGAATATTAAGTCTGACGTTAAGCCAGTGAAACAACAACAATGACGGTTTCACCCTGATATTATGGAAGCTATTGAAGTTGAAGTCCATAAACTCATCGCATGTGGTTTCATACGGGAGGACCAACATCCGAATTGGGTTCCTAATATTTGTCCCTGTTCTTAAAAAGAATGAAAAAATCTGGGTCTGTATTGATTACCATGATCTCAATGTAGCCTGCCCTAAAGACGAGTTCTCATTTCCCATCACTGACGTCATGATTGAAAATATCTGTGACTTTGAGAGAATATTATGGATGGCTTTTCAGGATACAATCAAACAAGATGTACCCAGAGGACGAGAAGCATACTTCATTCAGGACGCCACATACTGCTACACTGTGATGCCCTTCGGATTAAAGAACGCAGGAGCAACTTATCAACGTGCAATGAGTACAATTTTCTGAAATCACCTCCGAAAAATGGTGGAATGCTATGTTGATGACATTGCTGTCAAAAGTCACGATAAGAATGATCATCTTCATGACCTAAGAATAATGTTCGAAATAATGCGAGGCCATCAGTTGAAAATGAACCCAACAAAGTTCTTCTTAGGGGTTTCAAGTGGCAAGTTCTTGAGATTCATTGTCACGTCAAAAGGAATTCATCTTGCCCCAGACAAGGTCAAAGCTATTCAGAACTTGCATCCACCTAAGAATCTCAAAGAACTCTGGGGTTTGCAAGGTAGGTTGGCCTATATCAGAAGATTCATCGCAAATCTCTCGGGTCATTGTCAACCTTTCACCTGGCTTATGAAAAAGGGTGTTTCTTTTGTATGGGATAAAGCCTTCAAGAAGCTTTCGAGGATATCAAAAGATACCTCACTAAACCCCCAGTCTTAGTGGCTCCCACATCAGGAAAACCATTCCTACTTTATGTAAAAACTATGGACCATTCTCTTGGCGCTCTGCTTGCTCAAAAGAATGATGACGGCCACGGACATGCTATTTACTATCTGAGCAGAACTCTGATAGGAGCTGAGTCCCGGTATAACCCTATTGGGAAGGAATGTTTAGCTCTTGTCTTTGCTATTCAAAAGACGCGACATAACTTGGTCGGCCAAACCATACATGTCATTTTCAGAGTTAATCCTTTGCGCATCCTCATGACAAAAGCAGGATCACTGAATTCAAGGTTAGCTAAGATGGCCATCCTCTTGTCTCAATATGACATGTTATTTGTCCCTCATAAGGCAGTCAAAGGTCAAGCGCTTGCATACTTTCTAACGGCTCATCCGGTCCCAGAAAGCTCAATGCTTCATGAAGATATTCCAGATGAAATTTTTGAATCTAATATGATTTCAAAGAACGAAGTGCGATAGATGTTCTTTGATTAAGCATCAAGAACATGCCCTAAAGGCATGATTATTGCTGGTGTGGGGATTGTATTTTTCTTACCACAAAATTATGTCCTTCCTCGGGCATTTTCATTGACAGAATCATGTTCCAAAAATGCAGTGGAATATAATGCTCTACTCTTCGGCCTTTAGCTCGCCCATGAAATGGGGTATACTACCTTGAAGCTTATGGTGATTCAAAACTGATTGTCAATCAAGTTAAAGGAGAATACGAGGTTCGACACGAAGATTTGGTACTGAAATAACACCTAGAGGGGGGGTGAATAGGTGTTGGCTAATCTAATGGTCACTTAATGCCAAATGATGCGGAATTAAACTAAGATGACCAAAATAAAACTTCTTTTATTTTAAACACTTATGTATAACACAAGAGTGTTGCCGAATTCCCTTTGCAGGGCTCTGGACAAGCTCCTCTAGATTCCCCTTTAATGGGTTGAGGTGCCGCGTTGGCTCTCTTGGTTGAATACTAGTGTTAACAACAATCCAAAGCAAGTATAGCAATTATGAGCACAAGGGAATATATCAAGCATGTAAATGATAAAGACAATTATTGAATGCAAGATATAAAAGAGACAAAGAGAGAGAGAGAGAGAGATAGAGTAAGCAATCGCAAACAAAAAGGGTTTGTTTCGAGGTTCGAGCACACTTGCTCTACATCTCCGCCTTCGACACACGAAGGTTTTCCACTATGCAAGATCCCAATGGATCTCTCCTCGGTGCCGCAACACCTACAAGCCCTCGGACTCCCTAGTCCCGTACACACGCAAGCTTCACAAGCTCGCCGAGGCCGCACCTCAAACCACCAAGAGTTCACAACCGAACTCTAACCACCAACGAGCACACTTGCCCGTCTCCTCAAAGAACAAGAAAAGATCTTTGGTGATCACAACACTTGATCACCTAAAGATACTCTCACTACAACACACCTATAGGAATATATAGCAATGGATAGCTCAAGTGTGGTGTGAGAAAAGCAAGGAAAAAACTATGGTGAAAAACTCAAAGAATCACTTTTTACACTCTTAATAAAACTCCCTTTTAGATGGGAAGTATTTGCTCTCAAATATGTGGAGAAAACTTTCTGAAAAGAATGGGAAAAACTGGACCAAAACTCTCCTAAAATCTTAGCCTCAAACAATGACAAGAACCCCCAATTTATAGGCTGCCAGAATATACCCGTTGGGATCTGTCAGAGCTGCCGGTCGACCGGCCGGTCGACTGGCCAACGGTCATATTTCTGACCGTTGAAGCCTCCGGTCGACCGCCCGGTCGACCCAGAAATCCAGAGAGCAGAACTCTCTGCAGCGGTTGACCGTACGGTCGACCGGACCACTGTGCTGACAACGTGCACAAGGCTGTGCACGTCGGTCGACTGGACGGTCGACCCGACCTTGCTGCGGTCGACCGTCTGGTCGACCGATTTGGCCTGTCAGCCAGTCCCAGATCTGCTCATAAAAGGGATTTGAAAATAGGTCTTTTAACTTAATAAAAATCCCATAAATTCTCAATAAATCTACAAAAATAGTTTCAATGTTATACAATGATACACAAACATGCTTGCACAAAATCAAGGCATGTTATAATAGATTTGAACTATTTATGTAATATGGAAATATTGGCTCAAATATAAAAACTATTTTTCCAGAACATGTTTTTCCAAACTTGTTTTTCCAAATCTTCATCAAATACAAAAATAAGATATTTGAGTTCATTTTAAAGCATAGTGTGTATGGATATGATCCACTACACAATCATAATGAAATATCTATGTTTTTGATATTTAGCATATAACATGGTTTTGGTTAAAGGATATACATGATAGTAATATCAAAAACTAACAATATATTTTGTCACAAAGAAAAAATCTTTTCTAAATAAAATTCTTTTCTAAACATAAAAATCTTTTTATGAAAGCAATTCTATCAAGAGTTCTAACAAGAGTGTGTGTGTGAGATACTTGAGCAATCCACCAACTATCTATCCTTTACATTTTACTAAGACAGAAACAAAATCTTATACCTAGACACAAGTCTTCATCTTCTTGAAGTCTTCACTTGAAGGCTTCTCATCTTTTTGACTTGGTCCAAATGCAATCCACCGAGCTCATCTCTAGATGTGTTTCTTGATGCATAGGCTCGTGAATCAACCGGTGCTAGCTTCCAACTTGTCTTTAAATCCTTTGTTGAAGCTCCACACCTACTAAGATCTTGATAATGAATCTGTCACTAATTAAACACAAGATCATTAGTAATCATAACTTCATGAGTTGATCATCATCAAAACTAGAGTGATAGGCCTTTGGCCAACAATCTCCCCCTTTTTGATGATGACAAAACTCATGGAGTTATGTATGCATGGATTAAAGTAAAACTTCAAAGAAGCTCCCCCTTAACTCATGCATCACATTCAATAATAGATATGGCAATAAAAGCACATGAATATGTATGCAATGTATGGCATGTATGTAAATAAACATCATAAATCTTATCTCATACATTTAACAAATCACAAACACATATGCATCAACACAAATCTTACTCCCCTTAAGCAAGGAAGACATGCATATAAAATCTATAAATACTTCTCCCCCTTTTTGTCAATCATCAACAAAGGGTTGAAAGTAAAATACATCAAACAAATCTTCTCCCCCTTTTTGTCAAAAACAAAGTCATCAAAAAGGGGTGCAATTAAATCAATAAGAGGTTATATGCGATATACATTCATGAAGAGGAAGACGCTAAGTTAACTTCCCTACACATATATATTACATGAAAGAGGGATGATAAGCCCCAATTCACATAACACATATTATGTAATGCATAAAGGAGATGTGAAGCTCCCCCTACACACGTGTATCATATAAAGAAGAGATGTTAAGCTCCTCAATACACAATACACTCAACACGAATCTACATATGGAAGAGATGTCAAGCTCTCCTTGCATATATACACTACAAATCAAAAATTTTGAGTTTTTCTTGATAAAACACATTTTGAGTTTTTCAAAGATACACAATTTTCCTTTTAAGGTACCAAATAAAGAACAATCAAATTTTGAATTTTGATACCATTTTAAAAATACTATGCATAAGCTTATTATGGGATACCAATTTGAAATTCTAATTAAGCTTAGCATCAACAATCTTTGTGCTTTAAAAGATACCAATTGTAAAATAAGCACAAAAAGATCACATATATGTATGGAAAGATAATACCATTAGAAATTGATATAATTTAAATTTGAAAGCATTCATACATACAATCAAACATGAGTATATAAAAAAAAATCATATTGATACCAATTGAAAATATCCAATGATACCAATTGAAGAGTAAGCTTATTATATACTCTACTATAAGAAGAATTTGAACTAGTTAATATGAAAATGTTTAACAACTAGTACGGAATCCTTCAATCAAGGAATAAATCAAAAGTTTTTCATAAAACACAAGTAAATCACATGACACTAAAAACACTCTAGTATCCATAAAGTCCATATTGAAAAGATGAGTGTACTAGTGTTATGTGAAACATGGCATTATGAAAATAGCAACAAAACTCAATGTTTTTTTTTTTAAAAAATAGTCACAAATTATCATAAATTTTGAAAACATGAGAATCATTAAAAAAAATTTATTATTACACCAAAATTTATATTTCAAGGTATATGTATATTTTGACAACACAATAAGCATACATACATATTCCTAAAACATAATTGAGTTCATATAAGTAGATTTGCATGAAAAGCAAATGACTCAAGAGGTATCCATGTATATCTTAAGTTTGGCAAAAGTAATCATATACATGAAATAAAATCACATGATTATAATACAAATCCAAACGGCGAATACAAGTTTAAGATTGTAGGGATCATCAAAACTAAGCAATACAAGCACATCTAATGGGTTCAAATAAGCATTCAAGCACAAATATAAATAGATTTATTTGTGGCCCATAACATGTATAAGTATAAATCCAAGTGTTGACAAATACTAACATTTAAACTAATATTCAAATCATGAAGCATCAAATAAATTTTGAGAATACAAAAGAATTTATCCATATGATTAAAAATAGGATCATGTGAATCAATTGAAGAATTAGATAACTAGTTTAAATGGATTTTTGACAAACTAGTTAAAGATCCTACAAAAATATAAAGTCATATGTTTTTTCATGAATAATACTAAATACATAAAAGTTCAAGCACTCATATTCCATAAAGCTCAATATTATCTATTTTCTTAAAAAGTGAGTGATCAAAAGTTATGTAAATGGTATCTTCATGAAAATCGTCAATGAAGCTCAAATCAAATATGACTAAAACACATAAAAATCATTTTTATCAAAATAAATCAACACAAAATCATTACAATCTTCATGGTATATGTATGAATTATAAAAATCTAACAATATGCATACATATCCCAAATATAAAAGAGTCTATTAAAGATATTTGCATGGAAGCAAGAGACTCACGGGTATACATGTATATTTATTAGATTTGAATTAAACATGCATATACATGAAGTAAATCACTAAAAATTGGCAAAAACGTGTATAAATGAGAATCATCAAACTAGATCATACATATGCATAAAGTGGATACAAATGAGCATGAAGTTCAACTATATATATGAGTCAATTGTAGTTCACTATTTGTATATGTATAAATGTAAGTTTGATACATTCTACATCTAAGCATGTAATTACCACATGAAGCACATAAAATCTTAAAACATGAGCATGCTATGAATATTATGGATGAACAAGCATGAACATAAAAAATAGGAGTTTAGAAATTGTTACCAACTCCAAATCTCCAAATATGGTGGTCTTTCCCACCAAAATCTCCTTGATAGCAATGCATCCAAAAGTTTGTCCATCATGTCCATTGCATCCGCTATCAAGGCACTAATCCTCTCACGTTTTGTGAGAGCCCTCACCTACATCAAAATCAAAGGGTGGGGGTTTTGGTACCCATACTTTCTTGGGTCCTTTAGGGTTAGCTTTATTGTAAGGATCCCAAAATCTTTTATACTTAGCAAAATATAAATGATGTTTCTTATCAAAACAATATTTTGCTAAATGGCCTTTGCGGCACAATGTGTACATGTGTACACCTTAGTATGCTTATGTGTAGGAGTGTGATCATGTTGTGCAACATAAGCAAATGCATGGTTATGATGTGCATGAATGTGTGGAGTTTGTTTCTTTGAAAACATTGACTCCAACCTAGAATGATTAAAAGCACAAGAGTTCAAAGTTGAACTCAAACCATCCATTTTATTTCTCAAATTCTTAATCTCATTAGTTGTGGCATGTAAAGCATGGTGAGATAAAGAATCATTTTTCTTTTTCTTTTGTAAAACATTATCCTTTTCTTTTTCAACAATTTTCTTTTTAAAGATTTATTTTCTTGTAAAATACTTTCTTTTTGTTGTTCCACCATAGCAATATCATTTTTCAAAATATTGTTCCCTTCACAAAGATCATTCAATTTTGAAAGCAAGGAAACATTTTCATTTTTCAAATCTTTATTTTCCTTTCTAAACATGCAAGTTTATTTCTAAAAGAATCATTTTCTACATGCATGCAATCAAATTTCTTTTTCAAACTTTTGTTATCTTTTTCTAAGCATGCAATGTTATCTCTAAATGAGTCATGTTCTTTATGCATGCAAGCAATGTCCTTTTTCAAATTTTTATTTTCTTTCTTAATTATGTCATATCTCTCAAGCAATAATTGACAAAATGTAGAGAGCTCATCATATGACATACTATCATCTTCTACCTCGGATTCGGTAGTTACCTCAAGGGGGTTATCCCCTTGGACCATAAAGCATGCGTTGGAGGTGTTGCTTCCAACGTCCGAATCGCTCCCGGCATAATATAGATCCTTTTCGCCAAGGGAGGTGATGATGTTTCAAGCTACAAAAGCCGAATCAATGTTAGCAACCCTAAATAAGTAATCATCATGTAGGGTACTCTTCAAAGCATTTAGGGCTTTTACATTACCCTCAATATACTTGCTATTGTTAATATAAGAATCATAAATGTAGCAAGATAGACATGAATGCCTAGGGCCTTGAGGTACATGGACATCTTAACCTTCCAAATTTGGATGTTAAGAATGTCAAAGGTGGGTGGTGACATGAAGTCCATGGTGAGGTGTGTGTGTACAAAATATTGTGATTAGCCAAAAAGGAGGATCTTTAACTCTTAGGTTGTTAGACCCAAATTAAGAGCACTAGCTCTGATACCATTGAAATAACACCTAGAGGGGGTGAATAGGTGTTGGCTAATCTAATGGTCACTTAATGCCAAATGATGCGGAATTAAAAAAGATGACCAAAATAAAACTTCTTTTATTTTAAACACTTATGTATAACACAAGAGTGTTGCCGAATTCCCTTTGCAGGGCTCTGGACAAGCTCCTCTAGATTCCCCTTTAATGGGTTGAGGTGCCGCGTTGGCTCTCTTGGTTGAATACTAGTGTTACAACAATCCAAAGCAAGTATAGCAATTATGAGCACAAGGGAATATATCAAGCATGTAAATGATAAAGACAATTATTGAATGCAAGATATAAAAGAGACAAAGAGAGAGAGAGAGAGATAGAGTAAGCAATCGCAAACAAAAAGGGTTTGTTTCGAGGTTCGAGCACACTTGCTCTACATCCCCGCCTTCGACACACGAAGGTTTTCCACTATGCAAGATCCCAATGGATCTCTCCTCGGTGCCGCAACACCTACAAGCCCTCAGACTCCCTAGTCCCGTACACACGCAAGCTTCACAAGCTCACCGAGGCCGTACCTCAAACCACCAAGAGTTCACAACCGAACTCTAACCACCAACGAGCACACTTGCCCGTCTCCTCAAAGAACAAAGAAAAGATCTTTGGTGATCACAACACTTGATCACCTAAAGATACTCTCACTACAACACACCTATAGGAATATATAGCAATGGATAGCTCAAGTGTGGTGTGAGAAAAGCAAGGAAAGAACTATGGTGAAAAACTCAAAGAATCACTTTTTACACTCTTAATAAAAACTCCCTTTTAGATGGGAAGTATTTGCTCTCAAATATGTGGAGAAAACTTTCTGAAAAGAATGGAAAAAACTGGACCAAAACTCTCCTAAAATCTTAGCCTCAAACAATAACAAGAACCCCCAATTTATAGGCTGCCAGAATATAGCCGTTGGGATCTGTCAGAGCTGCCGGTCGACCGGCCGTCGACTGGCCAACGGTCATATTTCTGACCGTTGAAGCCTCCGGTCGACCGCCCGGTCGACCCAGAAATCCAGAGAGCAGAACTCTCTGCAGCGGTCGACCGTACGGTCGACCGACCACTGTGCTGTCAACGTGCACAAGGCTGTGCACGTCGGTCGACTGGACGGTCGACCCGACCTTGCTGCGGTCGACCGTCCGGTCGACCGATTTGGCCTGTCAGCCAGTCCCAGATCTGCTCATAAAAGGGATTTGAAAATAGGTCTTTTAACTTAATAAAAATCCCATAAATTCTCAATAAATCTACAAAAATAGTTTCAATGTTATACAATGATACACAAACATGCTTGCACAAAATCAAGGCATGTTATAATAGATTTGAACTATTTATGTAATATGGAAATATTGGCTCAATATAAAAACTGTTTTTCCAGAACATGTTTTTCCAAAACTTGTTTTTCTAAATCTTCATCAAATACAAAAATAAGATATTTGAGTTTCATTTTAAAGCATAGTGTGTATGGATATGATCCACTACACAATCATAATGAAATATCTATGTTTTTGATATTTAGCATATAACATGGTTTTGGTTAAAGGATATACATGATAGTAATATCAAAAACCAACATATATTTTGTCACAAAGAAAAAATCTTTTCTAAATAAAAATTCTTTTCTAAACATAAAAATCTTTTTATGAAAGCAATTCTATCAAGAGTTCTAACAAGAGTGTGTGTGTGAGATACTTGAGCAATCCACCAACTATCTATCCTTTACATTTTACTAAGACAGAAACAAAATCTTATACCTAGACACAAGTCTTCATCTTCTTGAAGTCTTCACTTGAAGGCTTCTCATCTTCTTGACTTGGTCCAAATGCAATCCACCGAGCTCATCTCTAGATGTGTTCTTGATGCATAGGCTCGTGAATCAACCGGTGTTAGCTTCCAACTTGTCTTTAAATCCTTTGTTGAAGCTCCACACCTACTAAGATCTTGATAATGATCTGTCACTAATTAAACACAAGATCATTAGTAATCATAACTTCATGAGTTGATCATCATCAAAACTAGAGTGATAGGCCTTTGGGCCAACAGGTACCTTATTACCATGCAGTCATCAAAATGGCTAATTCTTTTGATGGCTTTTACATTGGTCATGTGTCCCGATTCCAAAATACTAAGGCCGACGCTTTGGCTTCACTAGCAGCTACATTGGCCTTGCATATTGATATAATTTATCATTTTATAGTGGCCACTTATGCCTTGTCTGTCCTAAGTATGTGTTGGAAACGAATGAAGTCCATGTAACCTCAATAGGTTCGAACCTAGAGAATGACGGTTTTCCCTCATTGACTATGCTTTGCATGACATATTTCCAGACGATCCTAAGAAAGCAGCTTCTATTCGACGAAGGTCTCTCCGCTTCTACTATGATCCGATAGTAAAGACACTCTACCGTCGCTCATATGACGGTATCCTGCTCTGTTGTCTCTCTAATTTGGAAGCACAAGAAGTACTTAAAGTGTCACACGATGGTCTATGCGGAGCACATCAACCAGGTCCGAAACTCAACGATCGATTGAACGACTTGGTTACTATTGGCCAACAATGATTGATGCTGCCACCAAATATGCACGGAGGTGTAAGCCTGTCAAATCCATGCAGACTTTATACATCAACCTTCGGAGTTACTTCACCCGACTGTTGCTTCGTGGCCATTTGAAGCATGGGGGAATTGATATCATAGAACCTATCAGCCTCTCGAACAAAAGGTCATCATTTCATCTTGGCAATAATCGATTATTTCTCGAAGTGGCAGAGGCTATACCACTTATTGAAGTTAAAACTTTCAATGTGGTCAAGTTTATCAAATATCATGTCATTCATTGGTTCTGTGTCCCAGGCGGATTATTCATGATAATGCTCCCCAATTTACAAGCCAAGTATTCTATCGGTTTTGCAATAAGTACCGGATTCAGAATGTGGCATCAGCTGCTTATAACCCTGTTGCTAATGGGTTGATGAAGCATTCAATAAAATAATTATCAAGCCACTCAAGAAATTTGTTTCGTCGAACAAACGAGATTGGAATGAGAAGCTCGGTGAATGTCTTTGGGCATACCGAACTATGATTCGAATTGCGACAGGCAATACGCCTTTTTCTCTGGTATACGGGTGCGAAGCAGTCATACCGCTAGGGATCTAGATGCCGTCACTACGGGTCGCCTTAGCAACCAAGGTGACTGAAGAAGACAATGATCAGTTATGTCTTCAAGAACTCGAAGCCCTAGATGAGAAACGCCTACAAGCCCAACAGCACATTGAGTTGTACCAAGCTCGAATCTCGAAAGCCTTCAAGAAGGTTAAGCAAGGGTATTCCAAAAAGGAAATCATGGGATCATGACGCACAAAATCAAAGGCAAATTTCAGCCCAATGGTAAGGACCATTCATAATAGAAACAGTCTACTCAAATGGAGCATACCGCCTTATAACCCCAGATAGTGATACACTCATGATGCCGATCAACGGCAGATTCTTGAAGAAGTACTATCCTTGATAGGTTCCTTCTTATGATCAGGTTAACATTACACCTCTGCTCAGAAATTTCAGATCCAAGATGTCTGGAAGAGCACCAAAGAAAAGCTCTTTTCTTTCTTTAATGAATCATATCACCGTCGACCAGCGTCGAGCCGATCATGTAGGTCACCTAGAGGGGGTGAATAGGTGACTAGCTAATCTATGCAAAACAACTGCAGAATTAAAAACTATTTATTCAAATTTAAAATATTAAGCTAAACACACAATGGATAACACAAGAGTGTAGCCGAATTCCCGGTGAAGGGCTCTGGACTATCTCCTCAAGATTCCTCTAGATTAAGAGTTGAGGTGCCACTATGGCTCTCTTAGTTGAATATAAGTGTGAGCACACAATCCCAAGCATATAACAATAGAGCACAAGATATATCAAGCAAATAAAGATATAAGTAATGTAAGCATGCAAGATATGTAAACACAAGTGAGAGAGAGAGCAATTGTAAATATAGGAGATTTGTTACAAAGTTCGAGCACACTTGCTCTACGTCCCCGCCTTCAAAACTATGAAGGATTTTCACTAAAAATGATCCTGCAAGATCACTCAGTACCGCAATACCTACAACGAGTTCACACTAGAACTCTTGGACTCACTAGTCCCCTCACTTGTTCCCGCAAGAACAACACACACAGGCACACTATCTTGCCAAGGCCGCACCTCTACACCGAGCTCCACAAGAACTCGAAACAACACGAAGCCGCTAGTTCGCCTCCTCAAATACAAGAATGAACACTTAGTGATCTCACACTTTGATCACCTAAAAACACTCTCACAATAAAGATCCCTAGAGGATTGATATAGCAATGGATAGATCAATTATGTGTGAGAAAATAAGATAGAATAGTGGAGGAAAACTCAAGAAATCTCTTTTGAAAAACACTCTTGAAAACTCTCCTTTTGATATGGAAGTATTAGTCCTAAAATAAGTGGAGAAAATCTCTACAAGAGATGAGAAAAACTAGCTTGAAAACCCACTCAAAATCTTGTGCAAAACAGCCAAAACAGCCCCATATAAATAGGCTTCAAAAACTAGCCGTTGGGGTCAACATTAGGTCAGAATGACTTGTCAGTTGACCGGCCGGTTGACTGGTCAACAGTCATATTTTTGACTGTTGCAGCCTTCCGGTCGATCGTCCGATAGACCGTGCCTGGGCTTTGATCTACCGGTCGGCCGCCGGTCGACCGAGGCCAGATCCAGAGAGCAAAGCTCTTTGGCCAATCGACTGGGGCCAGATCTAGAGAGCAAAGCTCTTTAGACGGTCGACCGCCGGTCGACCGGCCCACTAGCCAAATGGCCGTGCATGTTTTGTGCACATCGGTCGACCATCCGGTCGACCGACTTCTGGCTCGGTCGACCGTCCGGTCGACCGATAGAAGGCATGGTCTGAAATCTTTTGGATTAAAAACTTGGTTTAATAAAATCTTATAAACTCCTATAAATCACATAAAATCTATAAAAATAGGTTCATTGAAATACTTTGATGTACAAACATGTTTGATCAAATTCAACACATATTACAAACATTTTGAACCATTTTTATGATATAGAAATTTTACCTTAAATAAAAATCTGTATTTTTCAAAATCAATCTCCCAATTGAAAAATAATTTTTTCAAAATTCTCCAAATACAAAAACAAGATATTTTAAACACTTTTAAAGCTTAGTGTGTATGGATATGATCTAATACACATATAAGATGAAATATCTATATTTTTGACAATAAACTCTAAAATAGGTTTTGATAAATTCAAAATCAAACATCTTATAAAAACACATATAAATTTTGTGTGTAAATGAGCTTGAGCAATCACAACTAATCTATCATTTATATTTTATCTAAAAATAAATCTTAACACTTACAACATGACACAAGTCTTCTTGAAAATCTTCTCTTAAAAATCTTCTTCTCCTTCTTGACTTGGTCCAAACCTTGATCCATGAGCTAGACTCCTCTTGAGTACTTGATGCGATCTTGATGCGCGAGCTCTGAATCAACACGTACTAGCTTCAAAACTTGACTTCGAATCTTTTGTTAAAGCTAAACACCTACTAAAATCTTGATCAAATATCTGAAACTAAATAAACACAAGATCATTAGTACTATAACTACATGAGTAAATCATTATCACAACTAGAGTGATGGGTCTTTGGGCCAACAAGCTCCCCCTTTTTTAAATGACAAAACTCATGGAGTTATATATGAATGGATTAAAGATTAGCTTCATAGAAGCTCCCCCTTAACTAATTCATAGCAATAAGCGATAAAGATATTCAATAAAAGTGCATAAACTAAACAAACATATATACATAAACAAAGATAAAAACATGCATATATAAACTCTCAAAATTCTTCTCCCCCTTTTGTCAATTCATCAACAAAGGGGTGAGGACAAACAAATAATAAAGATATATGCGATATATTCATGAAGAAGAGAGACGTAAAGTTAGCTCCCCCTGCATACATGCATTACATGAAGAAGGATGACAAGACTCTAACCCATATAAGACATAATATACAATGTATAAGCGGACATATTAAGCTCCCCCTACACACTTGTACTACATAAAGAAGAGATATCAAGCTCCTCAATATAAGATACATTCAACATGAATCTATATATAGAAGAGATGTTAAGCTCTCCTTGCATATAGGCAATACATATCAACAATTTTGAAAGAAAATTTTTGATAATTTTTAAAATTTTTAAGTCAACAAAACAAATTTTTGATACTAATGAAATCAAATTGTAGTTGACAAAACAAAGAGTTGGTACCACTTGTAAATAAACAAAAATTTTAAGATACCAATGGTAGATTTTGATACCAATTGAAAATGAAACATAGTAAATTTTGATACCAATTGAAATATATTGTAAATTTTTAATACCAATTGAAAGGTAAAATATGAAGTATATTTTGATATCAAATAAATACTAATTGATATACCAATTGAAAACAATTGTATAAGCTTGTATAGATACAAATTAACATTTGAAATAAAATCAAGCTTACCATAAATATAATTTGTGCTTTAATAATGTAAAAATTTTGTGAAACAAGCACAATCAAATCATATATATGTATGTATGAAAAGGATATACCATTGAAATTGATACTAATCGAAGTTTGAAGCATACATATATAGAAACAAAAATGAGTGTATAAATATCAAATTCCTTGAAGATCAAATATATAACTCATAACTACCACCCTTTCATGCACATGTTTAAATAGATTTTCAATACGAGCATACAAGGCATTGTCGCCCATCTAATCGCCCTTAAAAGGTAGGAGTTTTCAAAAATGAGTTTTGAAAATATTTTATAAATTAAAAACACTACCAATAAAGAATAAATAACTAGTTTAAAGTAATTTTTTTTGAAAAACTAGTAAACATCCTTCAAATATGAAAACAAATCATATATTCCATGAAGCGTGCTAAATACACAAGAGTTAACACTCAAAATCTATAAAGCTCATAAATGCTCATGAAAATAAGGTCATGAGTAAACAAAAGAAACTGTGAGTATACAATGATCAAGTGAGTAGCATATTTATGAAAATAATCAATAAAGCTCAAAACATATGAAAATCATAAAAATTTATTTTTCATTAAAATTAAACCAACTTCAAGGTATATGTTTGTTCTATCAAAACTAAAAATATACATACATATCCCAAACACAAACGAGTCCATAATAGAATTTGCACGAAGGCAAGTGACTCAAGGGTATACATGTATATTTATTAGTTTTAGACAAAAATAACATATACATGAAGCAAAACATGTACAAAAATAGGGAAAATAAGTATAAATGAAAGAATCATCAAAACTAGGTTATATATGTACATGTAATGAGTACAAATGAGTCATGAAACACAATCATATAATAATCAAGTGTAGCTCACTACTTGTACAAGTATAGACATAAATTTTAACAAAAACTACATCTAAACAAGAATTCACCACATGAAGTACAAAACATGATTAATTAATATAATGAGTATTGAAATCAAAACATGCTAAAAAAATTTATATTAAAGCATGTAAATAAAAATGGGAGTTAGAGATAGCTACCAAAATTAATAGGGCTCATCTCTAGATCTCCAACCATGGTGGTCCTCCCACGCAACTTTCTTGATAGCGATGCATCAATAGGGTATGTCCATCTAGCTCATGCATTCACCACCAAGGCACCATACTTCTCACGTCATGTGAGAGCCCACACCTACATCAAACACAAGAGGTGAGAATTTTGGTATCCATTTTTTTTGGGTCCACGGGGGTTAGTATTATAAGGAACCCAAACATTATTTTTGCAAAATTTATAGAATTTAATCTATCAAAGCAAAATCTTGATAGATGGTCTTTACGGCCACAATGTGTATATGTGTACACTCTAGCATGCATATGAGTGGTGTGAGTGTGAGCATAGTGTGCATATGTATGCCATGAGTTATGTGCATGAACATATGGAGTTTTTTTCTTTTGAAACAAGGTTTTCAATCTAGAATGGTTAAGTGCACAGTTGCTCAAAGTTGAGCTCAAACAATCAATTCTATTTTTCAAAACATGAATCTCATTTTTATCAATAGTAGCATGAAAAATATGGTAAGGATCAACATTATTAGCATGAGAGACATGGCAAGAATCAATCCTTTTCTTTTTAGAAATGTTTTCTTTTTCTTTTAAAATAAATTTTCTTTTCAAAGAGTTATTTTCTTCCAAAATAATTTCTTTTTCTTTTCCATCAAGATAATTTTATTTTTTAAAGAATTATTTTCTTCACAAATATCATTTAATTTAGAAGACAAGGAAATATTCTCCTTTTTCAAAAGTTCATTTTCTCTTGAAATGCATTCAAATTTATTTTAAAAATAATCTTTTCGTTTAAAATGGAATCATATTTATTTTTCAATCTTTTATTATCTTTTTTAAGCAAAAGCAAGCTCATCATATGGCATATCAACATCTTCATCTACCTCAGATTCAGAATTTACCTCAAGGGGGTTATCCCCTTGGACCATGTAGCATATGTTGGAAGCATCACTTCCATCATCTCAGTCACTCCCCATATAATATTGCTTTCGTTCACCTAGGGAGACAAGCGTATTCCATACTACAAAAGCCGAATCAAGGTTAGAAACCTTAGATAAATATTCATCATTTAGGGTACTCTTTAATACATGGATGGCTTTTGCATTAGCCTCTAGATGTTTGCCATTTAAACAATATAAATCTTTAATTGTGGTAAAATAAACATGAATTCCTAGTGCTTTGAGGTACATTAACATCTTAACTTTCTAAGTTTGGATGTTAAGAATATCAAACATGGGAGGTCTCAAGAAATCCATGTGTGTGTACAAATATTGTGCTTATCTAAAAATGAGGATCTTTAACTCTAGGTTGTTAGACCCAAATCGAGAGCACCAGGCTTTGAAACCACGTGTAGGTCACCTAGAGGGGGGGTGAATAGGTGACTAGCTAATATAATGCAAAACAACTGCGGAATTAAAAACTATTTATGCAAATTAAAACTATTAATCTAAACACACAACGCATAATACAAGAGTGTAGCCGAATTCTCGGTGAAGGGCTTTGGACTATCTGCTCAAGATTCCTCTATATTAAGAGTTGAGGTGCCACTATGGCTCTCTTGGTTGAATACAAGTGTGAGCACATAGTCCCAAGCATCTAACAATAGAGCACAAGATATATCAAGCAAATAAAGATAAAAGCAATGTAGGCATGCAAGATATATAAACACAAGTGAGAGAGGGAGAGCAATCGCAATCACGAAAAATTTGTTTCGAGGTTCGAGCACCCTTGCTCTACAAGCAAATAAAGATAAAAGCAATGTAGGCATGCAAGATATATAAACACAAGTGAGAGAGGGAGAGCAATCACAAACACGAAAAATTTGTTTCGAGGTTCGAGCACCCTTGCTCTACGTTCCCGCCTTCAACACTATGAAGAATTTTCACTAAAAACGATCCCGCAAGATCACTTGGTGTCGCAACACCTACAACGAGTTCACACTAGAACTCTTGGACTCACTAGTCCCCTCACTTATTCTCGCAAGAACAACACACGCAAGCATACTAGCTTGCCAAGGCCGCACCTCTACACCGAGCTCCTATAAGAACTTGAAACAACACGAACCCGTAAGTTCGCCTCCTCAAATACAAGAATGAACACTTGGTGATCTCAACACTTTGATCACCTAAAAACACTCTCACAATAAATATCCCTAGAAGATTAATATAGCAATGGATAGCTCAAGTATGTGTGAGAAAACAAGATAGAGTAGTGGAGGAAAACTCAAGAAATCTCTATTGAAAAACACTCTTGAAAACTCTCTTTTTAATATGGAAATATTAGCCCTAAAACAAGTGGAGAAAACTTCTATAAGAGATGGGGAAAACTAGCTTGAAAACCCACTCAAAATCTTGTGTAAAACAGCCTAAAACAACCATATAAATAGGCTTCAAAAACTAGCCGTTGGGGTCAAACATCAGGTCAGAATGACCTGTCGGTCGACCGACCGGTCGACCAGCCAACGGTCATATTTTTTACCGTTGCAGCCTGCCGGTCGACCTCCCGGTCGACCGTTCCTGGGATTTGACCTACCGGTCGACTGCCCGGTCGATTGAGGCAGATCTAGAGAGCAAAGCTCTCTGGCCAGTCGACTGCCCGGTCGACCGTGCCTGGGATTTGACCTACCGATCGACTGCCCGGTCAACTGAGGCAGATCTAAAGAGCAAAGCTCTCTGGCTGGTCGACCGCCCGGTTGACCGGGGCCAGATCCAGAGAGTAAAGCTCTTTGGACGGTCGAGCGCCCGATCGACTGGCCCACTAGCCAAATGGCCGTGCACGTTTTGTGCACATCGATCGACCGCCCGATCGACCGACTTCTGGCTTGGTCGACTGTCCAGTCGACCGGAAGAAGGCCTGGTCTGAAATCTTTTGGGATTAAAAACTTGGTTTAATAAAATCTTATAAGTTCCTATGAAATCACATAAAATCTGCAAAAATAGATTCATTGAAATACTTTGATGTACAAACATGTTTGATCAAAATTCAATACATATTATAAATATTTTGAACTATATTTGTGATATAGAAATTTTGCCTTAAATAAAAATCTGTATTTTTCAAAATCAATCTCCCAATTGAAAAATGATTTTTTCAAAACTTCTCCAAATACAAAAATAAGATATTTTAAACACTTTTCAAGCTTAGTGTATATGGATATGATCCGATACACATATAAGATGAAATATCTATGTTTTTGACAATAAACTCTAAAATAAGTTTTAATAAATCCAAAATCAAAACTATCTTATGAAAACACATATAAATTTTGTGTGTGTAAATGAACATGAGCAATCCACAACTAATCTATTATTTATATTTAATCTAAAAATAAATCTTAACACTTACAAACTTGACACAAGTCTTCTTGAAAATCTTCTCTTGAAAATCTTCTTCTCCTTCTTGACTTGGTCCAAATCATGATCCATAAGCTAGACTCCTCTTGAGTACTTGATGCGATCTTGATGCGCGAACTCTTGAATTAACACGTGCTAGCTTCAAAATTGACTTCAAATCTTTTGTTGAGATATAAACTCCTACTAAGATCTTGATCAAATATCTGAAACTAAATAAACACAAGATCATTAGTACTATAACTACATGAGTTAATCATCATCAAAATTAGAGTGATGGGCCTTTGGGCCAACAGATCAAACACGGGTTACAGAGAAGAAGAAACAAGGTTATGAACTTCAGTTTTAGCCTTGTCACTCTTCTTTAATTCACTGCCGACCTGTATCGAGCCGATCAAACACTAGTTACATTGTGATGCATGATGTAAACATCAAAGAAAAGACAAAGGTAAAATGTCAAATTTTTAGCCTTGTCACTCTTCTCTAGTACGTAGACTTGTACCTATCTTCAACTTAGAAGAATAGGTAATATTTTGAAGTCAAGCATGCCTAAGCAACAGTTTCAAGTGTTCTTGTTTATAATCAGAAAGATGGTTTATCTAGCCTGACTTTTCTATATACAATGGTGGCATACCTCCCTGCTCCTGTTCGATCGATCGAAGCTCGTCCAATGATCAAAGGGTCCAAACAATCAGATGGAAAATCAAATGAGTTTATCTGATGACTTATCAAGCCAAACTCATTGAAGAAGGCTTGTGACGCATCCTTTTGCAGAACCTTTCCACTGTTTCCACGTTCATCTCAAAACATGGAAACAAAATGAGAATCGACGGAGACTCCATGAGGAAGGTTAATCTCTAGATAAAGTTCTCACGGAATTCGTGTCCACTCCTTTAATCCCCAACTCATCTACGGAGTGAAAACCCAGGAGATACATTATGTTACTTAAAGTAACAAAATGATCCAACACCTCTAACGACTAAGGATAGAGGAAAATATTGGCTCTTAAGTCCAACATAAGTCCTCGATAACTCATCATGCTGAGGAGAATAGCATGACTAGCCCAACTCAAACGGTAGTTAATAAAGGCATATCAAAGCCGTTAAAAGCTGAGGGTTTGCTAAAAATCCTTAGGGACCTGATTCCATTTGATTCCTCTCCAAAATCGCTTACCAATTCCTATCCATGGAATGGTAGGACCACTTAAAATAATATTCATTCCCATGTAAAATGAATCACAAGTCAAACATATCATGTTAACGTTAAACCTCTGGTAGTGAGACTCTAACATGTTCCCCAGCGAATAAAATCAATATCCCCAAGAGATCAAAACTTCACGTGTTATTCTCTTAATAGAATGATAGGTGCATTTAAATTGCTGTTATGTTCAAATACATTTGACAGGTTGCTTTACAAATCTCATTTTAAATCCCCACAGAGTTCTCTGACATATAATCTCTTATGGGATTCATATTTTTTTAACTCCCCAGCAAGTTTCTGGTAGACTCTCGTCGAAGTCTATTATTTTCGTTTCAAGTCCCCAATGGACTTTCTTGGTTTCACGTTAACAATATACCTCTGATAATTTCTTCCAAATAACATCCAAAGGAGATATCAATTTTCTTATAAAGTTTATGATCAAGTCTTATTTTTCCCAGTGGAATTCTTTCTTTTTACCATCATGTCCAGTTTGTCACCTCTAAACGGTAAAAAATCCCGAGCTTGGTGGTTTCTCAATCGGTTATGTCCAGATACCTTTGAACTGATAGATAACCAAGTCTCATCTTCTAGTCCAGTAAGGACTATCCCTTTGTCGTTATGTCTAGTTTGTCACCTTTGAACGACAGGGTTTTGAGTCTAGCAACTTCCAATCAGTTATGTCCACATTATCTCTGAACCGACGGATGTCTAGATCTCTCCCTTTTATGGTAGTCCAGTTAACCACCTTTGAACAGATGAGTCTATAACTTTGTTCTCCTTTCCTTTATCAAGGCCAAGAGTTTTTGCTGTCATGTTAACAATAAACCTCTGAATAGCAGATTGCAAGCCTGAGATCCCTTAGTTGGTCATGTCCAGTCAACCACCCCAACAGGAGTCCAAATTCAATCTACCTTTATAGTCCCTTGTTGACTAGCTGCCAAGTTAATACGACTACCTCTGGCAGCGGAGTCCAAAGTTTAGTGTGTCTTAGTCTATCATGTTCAGTTTACCACCTTTGAATAGGTCCCTAAAGTCGGGTTCACCTCTATTTTGTCATTATATCCAGATCATCACCTTTAAATGGCAAAATTTCGACCAATCATACCTAGTTTGTCACTTTTAATTGGAAAATTCTAGACTTCTTTCTTCTAGTTCAGTAGGAACTATCACGTGGTTGTGGCGTCTAATTCATCATAGCCTATTCATAAATCCGATGGTCTTTAGTCTGTCATGTTAACAGTAAACCTCTGAACAGTAAGATCATCAAATGTACTTTGTCCCATTTCTATCCCAACAAGATTCGAATCGAGTCATTTTTCAAATTTATTGGCGATAATTTATCAATTAACTAAATCATCATGTTGTCGACCTCTGAATAGATTAGTTAATATTCTTATGGTATAACTTGAAAGACTATACTGTTATCTTCTTTCTTTTGAGAGTTATAATATAACTTGAAATTATTGCAAACTCAGAAGATAAAATAAGCAGGAAATACAATAAAGAGTCAAATAAAATTATTTTTATTGATTCAAAAAGAAAAAAAGAAGGGGATACATGGATTAGAAGCTACGATGGTGCTTCATAGGACTTGATCCGTTCTTCGAGGGTGGCCAACTTGTTCTTCTTTTCTTCAGCAGCTCTGATAAATGTCTGCGATCTTAACTCAGCTTCATTAAAGTTCACTGTCTAGAACAAACGAGCCTCAATTTTGGCCAAAGTTGCCCTTTGTGCTATCTCCTGCTGCAAAACTTCATCATTTTGAGCTTTGAGCTGCTCCAGCCGCGCGATCTCCTCAAGACGCACCGGTTCAACCTTAGACAAGAGAAGATTAGCCCTTTTGATCATCTCTTTGGCCTTCTCAATCTTATCCTCAGCATCAAGAAGAGCGTTGTTGGAAGCATCAATGACATCTCCAATTTCTACTTTCCTTGTTTCCAAGAATTTCAAATATGAAGATACCACCTTGGCTGCTTCCTGTGCTGCAAAGTGAGCTTCTCACATTTGAGTGACGAGTCGCTCAAGCTCTTCATCAACTGAAGAATTCAAGTCCGAACTGCTGAGGTGGCACCACTCACCCACGCCCTTCTCAAACTTCTCCACCAGAAGCTTTAATGTGGCAGCTTGGTCATCCCCTTTGAAGTCTCGAATGCTCTTAATATTTCAAGAGAGGACCACCTTTAGAGCTGAAAATGAGGTGGTTGAGCCCTTCAAGATCAAAGTAATAGATCACTTTAGGCTCTTGTAGAAGCTGTCAACCATCTTAGCCATAAATTCTTTCTCGGCTTCAATTACTCCCAGTGAGCGAGTAGTCTTAGAAGACAAAGCTTCCACCAGTTCACTATCATAATGGTGGAGGAAAAGGCAGAAGCATTGGCTGGAGAAAGATGAGGAATCGCCGGTGATCAGGGAGGAGTCTTCATTGAAACTAATACACCAGCCACAATAGAAGTAGGGCTAGTAGCTATTTCAGGAAGACTAGCTTAACCTTGAAAAGGTCAAGTCCTAACCTCACCTATATGGCAAAACTAAACATGTCTAGAAAAGATAAGGCCTCATCCTCGCCTATATAACAGGGTTAGCCTTCCTAAATAAAAAGGCCAAGGCAGGAGCTTCGCCTAATTAGACAGAGTATTAGCATCGCCAAGAAGCTTAAAAAAGGCTGAATCCCTTCTCCAACGATCCGCCAAATATAAAGACCAAGGGAATTCAATCCCTGAAATAGCTGGTAAAGCTAAAAAATTAAGGGAGATAAACTCCCTAAGGTCACTAATTTATTGGTAAAGTCTCTAGATGACTGAGGTGATTGGGGGAAAACCGTGCATGAAAAGTGTATTTTTTGAAATCAATAGTTAAAAGTGCGTGCTTTAGCTTCCTCGACACTTCCGTTATAGCATAGAGGCTAAACGGGTCGAATCCATAGAGACGGGAAGTGATAGAAGCTTTACCGGAATATTCACGTGTGTGTTAAAGTTTCTTTTATGTTTTAAAGAATCAAAAAAAAAAAAACAAAGAATGAAAAGAGAAGAGTACGGTGAAACACGAAGAAGTGGGAACATAGAAGATAAGATATTTGTGATTTTTGTTTGTATATCTAAAATAAAGTAAAAAGAGAAAGAAAACTCATGGCTACTAACTACTAATGGATCCACTAACCATGCTAACCTCTTAATTATAGTTGCCTCACATGTATCCTTGGCCATCACTAGTCCTTGGTTCAAGAGTGTTTCAAAGCATAACCCATAAGATAACTCATCACATCTAAATTTAACAAAACAAGTGCAAGTTACACTTAAACCATCAAAACTAAACAAGAGTAAGCACGAAGTAAAGTAATATTAGAGTGTTAGAATCCATCATCATGAGCCATCAATGGCTCTTGCAAGAGCAAGGCCAAGTAGAGGCTATTAGATTCATGTGGATTATTAAGTAAGAAGTTAGAAAGTTAGTGGTTAGTAGTTAGTTGCCATGAGAGAAAATTAGCTAAACATGTAAAAAGAGTTAGAGAGAAGAAAATAAAGAGAGGTAAGAGAGAATTTTTCATAAATTGTCACCTTCTATTACAAGCACTCTTGCTTTCCAATCATGTACCACTCTCTCTCCTATTACAAGATCTACAAGAAATAGAAAATACAAAGAGGAGGAAGAAGAAGAACTAATCTAAACTATCCTACACTACAACATGAAAAGAAAACTACCCTAACTCTCTAGATTTCTCCTCTGAAGGACCCCAAAGGGGTATTTATAGGCACCAGGAGAAAGGGGTCAGGGGCAAACCCTGGCCCAAAGCACTAGCGCGGCCGCGCCAGTACGGTCGCCAAAACGTGGCCAGAGTTGTATTTCTGCGGCTGTACTAGAGCGGCGCGCGCAGCGCCACCTGCTGTGCGCTGTCACGTTGGTCCCCTGTCAGTTGTACCTTCTGAATTTCTGATTTGAGCACTCTGGTCTGACAGAATCACCTCCTAAGATCAATGGCTACTTTGTAGGGCTTTAATCACCCATTAAATGATGATTTAGGGTCTTCTTCTTCATCCATGTCATGAACCTAGAAACATGCAAGAGAGGTGTTATTAACAGAATTTAATATTAAATAAATGTAAAGATGTGGTATGAAATATGCAATTTTAGAGACTAATCACACCCCCACACTTATCTTTTGCTCGTCCTAAGAAAAACAAAAAAACTAACAAAATTATTACACCACTTTCGTAGGTGACGCGATTGCACTGAACGTGTGCAACAAACCGTTAAACCTCTAGGTTTCCCCTTTGTCTCCTGAGGGTTTTTAGCAGATTACACCTATAAAATCTATAAAGAAAGAAATCAAATGTTAGTATTTTGAAAACATATTTTGAAATAGAGAAAAGTGTTGAAGTATTTATGTGAAAATTTAAGTGATCCAAGGTCATAAGTTAACCAAAAATTATTCTTCCTTAAACTAAGTCGAAATGTAAAATCTTGTTATAAATTAAATGTAAGAATTTAAATTGAATTGATTCTTTGATCTTTCATAAAACTCTTAGAAAAATATGCACTTTGTGAACTGTGAAGATTTTTGGGATATTGACTCAAACTTTCGTGCCACTGATTTGTGTATATTTATTTTTTTCTTTTTCTTTTTTTCTTCCCTTAGTTTTCTTAGGCTGTCTTATTTACCCGTGTAGTGAGTCCTTAGCCGGTGACTCCCAAACCAGATAGTTTTAGGGCACCAGATGAGAAAATATCCCTCGGACTTAAGGACTCGAGTAAATAAGGCCACAAAACAAAAGGGGATTATTATGTTTTTATCCACCGTTTTAGGCGTGAATAATCATGCTTCTTAAGGCATAATTACCCAAACTTCAATAAGTTATTTTTATTATCATCATTTTTTTATATATTTTTATGGCATTTTCAGTTTTTGTTTCAATCCCAAAAAATTGTGTAAGTGTGGAAGGAAAAAATTCAAGATTAAATTATCTTTCCAATCTTACTTCCTTATCCTAAAATTTATACAAGATCTATTATTTTGTCTTGGTTTAAAAATTCATAATTTTAGGTCTTCCTGATTCCTAAGATAATCTTAATTTTTTAAAAATAAATCAAAACTATTTCTCTTAATTCAAAAAGTTTTGTAAAAAGAAAAGAAAAGAGTTTCTATACAAAAGAAAATTTTAAAAATTTCCTAAAAAGAAGTGTAAAAGAAAGAAAATTTAAAACAACCTCCGTTAGTAAACCCTCCCTCACACTTATCTCATGCATTGTCCTCAATGCATCGTGAATGTGTATATAGATGAAATAAATAGAAAGGGAAGAAAAATTACCTCATGGTGGTGGCTCCGGCGGTGGTCTGATTGGGCCAAGCGTTGCTACCTAATCAAGATAATGTGGTGGCTCATAGAATCCACCTTTATTGACCTCTTTTTTATTAACATATTTATAATCCCCAATATTAATAGGATTATGCAAGATCCTATCATGAAAATTATTCCCTTTACATGACCAATCTTGGAAGATCATCGCTGAGTCATTATGGTCAATACCTTGGTCTAACAATAGAATGTGGTTTAGTGGAATGGATGATTTGGGTTTTGAAATGAAAAGTTCGGGAACCAATACTAACTCAGGAAAATCAACTTGGGGTTCGAGAGTCAGTTTCGGTTCAAGAGTTGAGTCCAAATTAAAGAATTTAATTTCACATTCTGTTCCCATCAATAAAATGTGACTATCCAAAAAAGTGGTTCAATTTCAAAATCTATGGATACAGGAATCAATGTTGGCTCAGGCAATGGGTCCAACTTAGGTAAGGATGCTGGAGTCAACATAGATTCAAAAATTTGAATTGAATCACAGAGTTATGGGTCAGGTTCACATTCATCTTCAAGTTCAATGTCATTGAAATAAAAACTTGCCAATTTGTCAATGGGTTGATATTGGTAAAGTTCAAGATTTTGTGGTGAAATTAAATCTTAGTCAAAGTCTTCAAGATTCTATGATTCTTGATTTTCATCAATATGATTAGAAGTGCTAGGAGTAGTCAAAGATAGGGTAAGGAGAGTTTCCTTATTCCTACACATGTTTTCCAGTCGACTATGTCTAGCTTCTATCATATTGAAAGGATCACTTTGAAATTGAATCATGGATTTCATACTCTTTTCAAAGTCAATATGTTCTTCTTGTTGTGGGACTTGAAATATGGAGTAACGATCTTGGATTTGAAAACTTTGATAGGATTTTGAGTCTTCTAGATTTTGAATTCATCGATCGAGTTCTTCTAAGGCTTCCATCCTCTTTTCCCAATCAATAGGTTCTTCTAATGGTTGTTCGGGGGAAGGAGTATATGAAGCTGGATGTTGGTAAGGTGGTTGACCATATGACACAGGAGAGTTGTATCTGATAGGTAGTAAAAATTGCATATTTATCACTACATTTACTATCATATTTCTTATTTATTCTTTTAATTATGCACTATTACTAAAGTTTTGTTATTTAATGTGTGCAGGCCTTGAGTATTTATTCAAATAAAGAATAAAAGCCTAAATGAAGCCCAAGAGCCCATGTCCAAGACCAATGCAAAAGTTGCAATTACCAAATGTCAAAGTTGCAATTACCAAGTGCCAAAGTTGCAAATACTAAAAGAAGAGGGAAGGGATAGACTTCTACTCAACCCTAAATGCTTGCAGGATGAGGATAAAAATAAAAGAAGGAGAGTGCAAAGATAAAATTCGTTTTGAAGAGATTTGAATTTAGGGTAACTTGCTTCCCAAGTTATCCCGAATTTTCAAAATAAAGAGTCGAGATGCCAGATCTAAACGGATGTACCCAAATGGACGGACCAGAGGAGGCCACGCGCGAAAGCGCGTGGACAGGGACAAGGCTGTGGCCGCGGAAACGCGGCCAAAGCCACGTTTCCGTGGCCAGATGGATGAGAGGGGATACCTGCTTTTGCACGAGAGTTTTACCGGGACTCTACTTCTTTCAGCTCCTATAAATACCCCTGCAGAGCAATAGAGAGGCGGATCCAGAGACGAGAAAATTAGGGTTTCTTTAGTTTTTCTCTTTTCAAATTTCTGTAATCTTCATTTCGTTTTTAGCATACTTTGGAGAAGAAGGAGCATTGTATTTGGACGCGATTTCAAATAAAGGTTACCTTTTTTGTCATTTAAATTCTTGTCATTTAATTTCGTTTTACTCTGTGATCTTTCTATTTGTTTTGTTCTTCTTTCTCTCACAATTCTTCATATTAAACAAAATAAAAAAAATTAATTAAAAATATAAAAAAAAGATGATTAACTAATTCTAAAGTGTGGTTTGCTGATTTCTTAAACAACCCTAGAGCAGTTTAGGAATTGAATGGATTGATAATAATTTTTAGAAACCCTAGGTTTAAGACAGATTGCTTGAAGATTAAATTGATAGTTAGTTTTTTTTAATCTAGGTTACACCTCTAAACTATTCTTCACAACTTCATGCTTAAGTACTTTGACAGCATAACCTCAAGGTGAGACTTTTCTTGTGCTGTACTTAGAAGTTAGGATGAACACTTGTTGGATTTTTAGTAGTGCAAACTAGTTAGATTCTAATATCATTTTTTCTTGCTTGAATCTTTTCTAATAAACCTAGGATAGATTTATGTATTTCAAGATGATATTCAATATTCAAGACTTGCACTATGGGTTGTGGTAGAAGATCAGTAAAACCACATATCTCCAATCATATATTCCAAATCTAATCTCTCTTTTGTTTTGTTCTAAGGATACAGAGGAATCGTCCGAAAAGCTTGCATCGCATCCTTCCCTGTGGATCGACCTGCTTTGGCCCTTATGCAGCGGATAGAATTGAGACTGAGAATTCATAAACTTTAACTCTTTCTTTGCAACCTCAGTTTTTCAATCAAAATTTTGGCGCCGTTGCCGGGGAAGGAATGGTACGATTTTCTCAAAACTAATTCTTTTATTCTTTCTGTTTGCAGGTTCAGAGAACAGGAAACCTAATAGCAGCAAAGGACATATAGCAACTCTGTGCCTCTGCCCTCGAAGGCAGAGCAACAGAGCCTACTACAGAGCCGCGCAAACGCGGCAATAGCCGCGTTTCCGCGACCTGAGTAGTTCACTACTCACTCTGTTTTCTGCAGGTTGCTGCAATTTGCAAGTTTGATTTACTGCTTTGTTAAATATTCTCTGTGATCACCCTGCATACTGCTAATTAATTAACAGTAACTTACTTGTTGAAAAAATAAAAAAAAATTAGACTCTTGCATCATAGGCACGTGTCTATTCAATTTTTTTTAATTTTGTTGAAGAGTGCTGGCGACAAGGTACGTTTGCATTGTATATAGATTAGGAAACACTCTTGGTTGATTTACTGCTTTTTGAGTGATTACTTATCTACTGCTTTACACGTACACAAAAATTTTTTTAAGGGCAAAACCCATTAACAAGATAAGGTGGGAATTTCATCACCCTTCCTTGGCCCACAAATCGTCTCCGTCACACTCACAACCCTAACCTTAAGTAAACATTGACTAGACGTTGGCCCTAGGTTAACTCGGACTCACTAGGAGATTGGCCGAAGGAGGAAGTTGTTCGAAATTAACTCTTGCCAAATCGGTGTCTAGGAAGGGGATTAAGGGTCGAAAGCCCGAAGATCGGTGGTTATTTAATTAAGGAACGTATTTGACGGAAAACCTCCCACCGGTCTTGCCACCTACCTGGCCGATTAACTTGTGGTTAAGGTCGGCAATATACCTCCTAAGGACATTCTAAAGTTAGGAGTCGTCTAGGTCAAGGCTTACCCTAGAATAGGAATTTTGACTTTTTTTCTTTTTTTTCTTTTTTTTATTGATTGATTGGAAGAACTTGTTTGCTAATTGTGCATGTCCGCTTGGTCAAGAGACCCACTTACATCTAGACTAACTAGAACCAGTTTACCACCCGAGCAAAAGCCCGACTCACACATGGCACAACCACCGTCACTACAAGATAGGTTCTATCCTATTAGGACCTCTCCTCCTTCTTGCATTCAGTTATCCGATGAAGGTGTTGACCAATTTGAGCTTAAGCCACAATACATCAACACTCTTCCCAAATTCATGGACTTGAATCTGAGGATGCATACTTTTTCATAAGGGAATTTGAAGAAGTATGTCTCATGATGAAGATACCCAGCCTAGGAGAAGATGCCATCAAACTACGGTTTGTCCCATTCGCTTTGAAAGACTTAGCAAAGAAATGGCTCTACAGTCTAGAGGCCGGTTCAATATCTTCGTGGGATAATTTCGTTAAGGCCTTCTTAAAGAAATTTTATCCCGTCCACAAGACTGCACTAATTAGGAAGAGCATCTTACAGTTTAAGCAAACAGCCAATGAACCTTTTTGAAAATATTTCAAACATTTTAAGGACCTCCTTGCCCAATGCCCTCACCATAGGATAGAGAAATGGCGACTTTGCCAAGTTCTATATGATGGATTAGAATATCAAACTAAAACGCTATTAGAATCCATGTGCCAAGGAGGATTTTTGAAAAAGAACGAAAATGAAGGATGGTTATTATATGAAGAATTAGCTGATAATACCATCCAATGGGAACCAACTCCGAAAAAATTCAGGACTAATAACCCTACTTCTTCTAAAGGAGGTATCCATTCCATTGAGGCCAACATAGCTACCGATGCTAAGTTAGTTGCTGTGATGCGAAGACTAGAAGCTCTTGAAACTAAAGAACCAGTCTCTGTGAACCAAGTCAGCCCAACACCTTCGGTGGGCTGTACTTATTGTCAAGACATGAACCATGTGTTCGAGGAATGTCCCGTCTTTATCGCGCATCAAACCTTGCCCGAACATATGAGTGCGGCCTTCACAAGGCCCGCCAGCAATCCATATTCGCCCACCTACAATCCCGGTTGGAGAAATCATCCCAATTTTTCATGGGGCCCAAGCAACAATGATCAAACTAGGCCCAAATTCTCCAACAATTTCCAAAATCTACCCTATCAACAAAATTTCCCTAGCCAAAATCCTCCACACTCTTTCCAATATTCACAAATGGAAACAAGACTCTCCAACATGGAAAGAAAGGTGGACACTCTAGTTAAAAGCCATGACACGCTGGCTCAAGTCTTGACTAGGATAGAGATCCAACTGAATCAACAAGAAAGACAAAGGGGAACTCTACCAAGTCAACCATTGCCAAACCCTTGGAATCCTAGGCAAGCCAATGAGGCTCAAGACCAAAACCACTGTAACTTGGTTCATACACTAAGATCAGGGAAACAAGTTAATAATCACGTATCCATGCCACAGGACCCATCTCAGTTGTCCATTCCATCTAGTTCCACTCCATCTCCGCAAAACTCCAAAGAAACTGAAGTTGAGAAATCAGCAGGACAGGTGCACCAGCCTATAGCCCCATTTCCGAATAGGCTTAGGAGTAATAATAATGCACATATGGAGAAACTACTCGAGGTATTCAATCAGGTTAGGCTCAATATACCACTTCTTGATGCAATCCAACAGGTCCCTAGTTATGCCAAATTCCTTAAGGACATGTGCACCAAGAAAAGAAAGACAAATGTGCCTAAGAAGGTTTTTCTAGCCACTAACATTAGTGAGCTATTGTCTAACCAGATCCCAGTCAAGTACAAGGACCCTGGATGCCCTACCATTTCTTGCACAATAGGTCGAGCTGAAATCAATCGAGCACTCCTCGATTTAGGAGCTAGCATTAATTTGCTTCCTTTCTCCGTATATCAACAACTTGGATTAGGAGAACTCAACCCAACCCAAGTTACAATCTAATTGGCTGATCGCTCAATCAAAGTTCCTAAGGGAGAAATCAATGATGTCCTCATACGGGTGGGAGAATTCATTTACCCAGTCGATTTCATTGTTTTAGAGACACAACCTGTGTCTAACCCTAGGTCCCTGATTGTAGTTCATTTTTGCATCATCTTCCACTTCCATATCATGCTTTATGTAAATAAAAAATGAGGTTTTTAATGTTTTTCTCTCTAAATTTGCAGGTCCACAATTAATGGAGAGGAAGGCCCATAATCAAGGATTTATCAAGGAATAAATGGGATTAATTAAAGTGCCAAATGAAAAGCCCAAAAGTCTAGCCCAGATCTGGAATCATCCACGCATACACTCAGCTTTCTAGAAGATCTACGTGGCCAACAGACTGTAACAGAACGGCAACAGAATTCGTTGGCGCAACGGCCAAGATTCTGCCGCGGAAACGCGGCTCTGGCCGCGGATCCGCGGCAGGAATCTGACCGTTGAGCCAGCGATTTGATCCCACGGTCAAGATTTGAAGGGCCCTTCCTCTGAAGCCTATAAATAGACCCCCAGGCCTCTGCGAGAAGAGGAGGAGAGACTTGGAGAGAAGAGCTTGTAATTTTTGAGAGAGTTGTAGGGATTTTCACTAGTTTTTAGTGCTCTTGTAATCTCCTTCTTCCTCCTAGAAATTCTGCAAAAGAGAGAAAGAGAGAGTGTGAGAGCTTGTAATCAAAGTGGTGACAACTTGAAGTAAGGATTTATCCATCTTTCTTCTCATCTTTGCAATTTCTAGTGCTTTACTTTTTTGCTTTACTTTCTTCAAGCTTTACTTTCATTGCATTTTTATTCTACCATGAATTGTTGTTTTCTTTCATTTTCAATGTCTAGCTAACCTTCTAACATGACTAGCTAACTACTAATTTTGCTAACTTCTAACTCTTGGGTGATTGCTAACTTTTAATCTTGCAAATTTGAGTCTCTTTCATCCCCAATGAAGATGGGTTACTTTCATTCTGGCAAATGCTTGTTGTAATTCCATATGATTCATGTGAGCCTCATTTAGAGCCTTGTCTTTAGAACAAGTGCCTTGATGGAACATGGAGATGGATCACCTAACTATGCTATTGGTTTGTAGTACAATTTTCTTACTTCAATGCTAGCTTGAGAATGGCTTTGAATGACTAATGAATCTTGTATCTTCCTCCTTAGCATTCCCTTGAGTGGCACTCCTTGATTCCACCATTGAAATTCTATCTCGGGAGCCGATGAATCAATGAGGCTACAAGCCAAGACCGAGAAGAACACTCATCTTCCAAGTGGGAAAGTAATTTGACCAAATAAGCAAGACAAACATTTGCCGATGAATCAACATGAGGCATGCATCACCATAATGAGATTAGTAAGTTAGCAAATTAGAAAAGTTAGCTAGTCATGGTTTCTTCCATCTAAAAAGTCTTTCAAAGTTTTTCTTCTTTAGTTTTCATTCTAAAGCTAGTCATGGTTTCTTCCATCTAAAAAGTCTTTCAAAGTTTTTCTTCTTTAGTTTCTTTCTAAAGCTAGTCTAGTTTTCAAAGTTCTTTTCATTTTCTTTTCCATCGTTTTTATTTTCATGCAACCAATCCACACCAAAGTTTTCCTCTATTTTTCCATATCATTTTGATTCTTTTGAACATAGAAGAACCCTCGTTTTCTTTCTTTACAATTCAACCGTTAAAGCTTCCATCGCTAGCTCTCCCTGAGGATCGACCCATAATAGTCTATGCTACTACGGTGATTCGAAAGGAGTACATAAACATTGTTACTACATTCTTGGAGTCATTTGATCATAACATAAGAGCACCGAAGGTTGTTTCTAAACCCTCTCTCTGCATTTAGTGCACTCCAACTACTCCCTTTCCCTATCAAATTTTTGGCGCCGTTGCCGGGGAGAGCAACGGTTTACATTTAATTGAAGAACTAAACGAGTTTTCTTCTCTGTTGCAGGTTACAGGTTGAAGAAACAGGAAACAAAGCACTGCAGTAACATATAAGTGGCCTTGGGCCTCTGCTCTAGAAAGCAGAGACCAAGTGCCCTCTGATTTGCCGCGTTTTCTCGGCCAAAGCCGCGAATCCGCGGCAAAGAGGAGTTGACTACTCACTGTTTTTGTGCAGGGTTGCTTTCTCTGCAAAAATACAGCTGCTGCAAATCTTATTTCTTGTATGCTTTCACCAAGATCCTGCTAATAAAATCAACAGTAAAACATTTGTTGTAAAGTTTAAAAATTGATTAGACGTTTGCATTTTTAGGCACGTGTCTTTTCAATTCATTTACTTTACTATTGAAGAGTGCTGGAGCAAGGTACGTTCGCATTGCATTTCGAATAGGACTCACTTCTTTGTTGATTTACATCGCTTTGAGTGAACCTTGTTTGCATATATTATACACTTGCACCAAATTGATTTTAAGGGCACCACCCAATAAACAAGATAAGGTGGGGAATTTCATCACCCTTTCCTTAGCCCAAAAATCAGCATCCAAGCACTCACAATCCCAAGCTTTTAATAAAATCTAATAGACGTTGGCCCTAAGGACATCTGGACTCAGTAGGAGATCAGCTGAAGTTGAAAATTGATTTTGATTCATACTCCAGTCAAATCAGTGTCTAAGGTTGGGGATTAAGAGGTTACGCCTCGAAGATACCGTGGTTTGGCGTAATTAAGGCCCGTTGCTTACGCACGGTACCTCCCACCGTATTTTGCCCCTACATGGCTGATTACCTGTGGTCTGACTCAAGCAATAACCTTCTTTGGTTCATCGAACAGTTAGGAGTCGCCTAGGTCCAGGTATCCTAGATAGCTTGTGATTGATTTTTTCTTTTCTTGTTTGTTATTTTCATTTTTTTTCGATTGTGTGATCGGTGAACGTTGTTTGTGATTGTGTATGCAAGAGGGGTACCGGGATCCAGATTCAGCAAGACTTGTTAGAATTTCTACACTTGCACAAACATCACCACTTGACACAATCCCAATAATGGCAAACAACACTTCGCTTCAAGATAAATTCTACCCGATTCGCACTTCACTTCCATCATGCATTCTTCTCCCAGTGACCAATGGAAATAATTTTGAGCTGAAGCCACAATTCATAAACACACTCCCCGATTTCATGGTTTAGAATCCGAGGACGCATATTTCTTCATTCGTGAGTTTGAAGAAGTATGTGTTATGATGAGAATTTCCCAATTGACTGAGGACACTGTTAGACTAAGATTCATACCTTTTGCGCTGAAAGATATAGCTAAGAAATGGCTTTACAATCTTCCTGCCAGTTCGATTTCTTCATGGGATGATTTTGTAAAAGTCTTTCTTAAAAAGTTTTATCCCATTCACAAGGCAGCCCTCATGAGGAAATACATTATGCAATTCAAGCAAGAATCCAATGAACCATTCTGAAAATATTTTGAGCGCTTCAAAGACTTACTAGCCCATTGTCCTCATCACGACATAGAGAAATGGCGTCAGTGCCAAATTATCTATGACGGACTTGATTACCAAACAAAGACACTCCTTGAAACCATGTGCCAAGGGGAATTTTTAAAGAAAGATGAGAATCAGGGGTGGGATCTCTTTGAAGCCTTAGCTGAGAAAACAATTCAGTGGGAGTCATGCCCAGATAAACCCATTCCCACCACTTCCAGAATCGGTATGCATTCAATAGAATCCTCTATAGCTGCTGAGGCTAAAATAACACAATTGATGAAGATGATAGATCTGCTTGAATCAAGGGAACATTCTGCTGTGAACCAGGTCAACCAACCACCTGTGGTAAAATCGGGTTGTACCTATTGCCATGATCTCAACCACGTATTTGAGGAGTGTCCTGTTTACCAGTCTCAAATGTATCAGGAGAACACGAATGCTGCTTATACCAGACCCAACCATAATCCATACTCCAATATGTACAATCCGAGATGGCGAAACCATCCAAATTTTTCCTGGAGTCAGTCTGGTCCTGAGCAACCTAGGCAACCATTTCCACATCCATATCCTGCTCAGCCTCCTAAACATAGTTTCAACCAGAGCCAACCAAATTTTCACTCATATCAAAATCCACCACAATTCCAGTCTTATCAGAATCCACCACATTTCCCAACCAACTTCCAACCTACATATCAACAACATCAACCCCAGAATCATTCAGATAAGAGAATATCAGAGTTGGAAAAAATGATAAAAACCCTAACAAAAACCCAGCATCAGGATATGAATAAAATACAGGTCCAGATAGGGCAATTGCCGAATTCTTTAAATGAGAGACAAAAAGGTATGCTACCAAGCCAGCCAGTGCCCAATCCAAAAAATCACTTCCCTCTGCATGAAGTGGAAGACATAGGCCCCAGTCAATGCAACACTATTCATATTCTGAGATCTGAAAAGCAGGTAGATAATAAGGTTTCTAATCAAACATCCAAATCAGTGCCAAAACCAACACCTCCTGTTCCAGTGCAACCAACTCCAGACAATCCATCTTCCAGTTCTGAACCATCAACTTCCAAAACCAAAGGAAAAGAAAAAGTAGATGAGCAACCATATAGGCCTATTGCACCATTTCTAAATAGGCTAGCAAATCAAAAACTGAATGCTCATATGGAGAAGATCAGAGAAATGTTTAATCAAGTTCAAATCAATATACCTCTTCTTGATGCAATACAACAAGTCCCTTCATATGCCAAATTTTTAAAGGAAATGTGCACCAAGAAGAGGAAAACACAAGTCCCTAAGAAAGTCTTCCTAGCTTCAAACATCAGCGAGTTGCTTACTGGGCCAATTCCTGTGAAATACAAGGACCCAGGGAGCCCGACCATCTCTTGCATCATAGGACAGACTACCATCAATAGGGCATTACTTGATTTGGGAGCTAGTATCAATCTCCTTCCCTTTTCCGTGTATCAACAACTAGGGTTAGGCGACCTCTGTCCAACCAAAGTTACGATACAATTGGCTGATCGTTCTGTGAAGATTCCCAAAGGGGAGATCAATGATGTCCTTGTCCGAGTTGGGGAGTTTATCTACCCTGTTGATTTCATAGTTCTTGAGACACAACCTATGTCTAACACCAATCATAGGGCTCAAACTCCTGTTATCCTGGGGCGACCATTCCTTGCTACTGCAAATGCCATCATCAATTGCAGGAATGGATCCATGAGGTTAACTTTTGGCGACATGACTCGAGAAGTGAATGTCTTCAACATTGACAAACAACCTCGTAAGACAAGAGATAAACATATGAGGTAAACTTTGTTGGAAACAATTGTGAGGAAGAGAGTGAAGAATCAGAAGATGAGTCGCTATTTCTTAATGAATTATTTCAAAATAAATGCGATCATCTTGATGTGAAAGATCCTAATATTAGAGTACCCTTTCAAAAGGGGAAAATTAATTTGGATATCTTCACTTTCAGTGAGCCAACCAAGAATGTATCCCATAAGGATAAAATTCAAGAAACTCCGATTGACATACCTTTGAAGACCTCTTCGCAGAAGAACTCATGTGTCTGGATGAGCCAACTCGGGATATTTTGCTTAATTGCACATATCCAGGGGAAAGTGTTGACCTCAGCTTTGAGGAAATATACGAGGCTGAGTTGGAATTTCTTGGCACTCAGAATAAAGAAGTTTCAAATGAAAAGAGTGATGGTGGCAAGTTTTTGAAAGAGGATTGTAGTGACATGAGGGATAAACAACTAAAAAAGGTGAAACTGGGGATGCCGAAGGATCAAGTGACAATACAACTGGTTTCCCAACTGAGCCCTATTAAACGGACCCATTGGAATGATGGGAAACGGGCTAGAGGGATACGACCAAAAGAAGTCCTAGGTGGTGGACATACTTCATGTACATTTTCTTGTAAATTATTTTGGTACCCTTTTGTAAATACATAAAACTAAAAACAAAAAAAAATAATAAACGCAAAAAAATAAAAATTTTTGACTTTGGTGCTAATTGGTACCAAAAGTTCCAACTCTTCATACCCCCCTTTTCAAATAAACCTATTGAGGCAGGGCTTCGGCGATCACAGTCGGCTGGACCCAGCACCACCACTGGTCCAAAACGACGACGGGGGTGATTTTGTTCCTTTACCTATTTCATGCATATTTTATGTTGCATACATTGAGGACAATGCATGAGATAGGTATGGGGGGTAGATACTAACTTAGGATTTTTTATTTTCTTTTTAGTATTTTTATTTTCTTTTTTAGGAATTTATTTTCTTTTTAGATTTTATCTTTCTTTTTAGATTTTTTATTTTCTTTAGATTTTACATTTTCTTTTTAGAAAATAAATAAATAAAAAAAAGGAAAAAGAGAAAAATTGATCCATTTTTAAAAGAATCAAACTTGACTTTAGGGATTAAGGAAACTTTTAACTATGATTTCTAATTATAAGTTGAAAAGAGGAGTTTTGTTGGATTTTTAGGTGAGTAAAAAAGGATAAGAAAGATAACTAGATTTTAATTATTTCTTTAGGATATATACATTGAACATATTGAGGGATTAATTAAAGACTTAGTGATTTTATTTACACATATATATAATAAAAAAAATAAAAAAAGAAGAAGAAGAAGAAGAAGAAAAATAATAAATATAAATAACTAAATAATTACTTAGCCACTAATTAAGCTGGTTAGTTGTGCCTTAAGAAGTATGGCCAGTCACGCCTAAAGGTGGTTAAGTCCTTAGTATTCGTGGCCTAGTTTACTCGAGTCCTCAAACCTTAGGGATGTATCTTCATCTGGTGTCCTAAGACCGACTGGTTTGGGAGTCATCGGTAAGAGGCTCGTTACATGGGTAAATTAGAAAGCCTAAGGAAGCTAAGGAGATGTAAATAAATAAATAAAAAATATATATTGTATATATTAGTAAATAAATGAACTTAGTCTGAGAAAGATCCTTCATATTTATAGATGTATATATACTAGGATTGATGCAAAATCCGGTCTTCGATCTTTTCCTTAAAAACTTAACCTAAGTTGAAGACAAAACTCTAAATAGACACTTATAAAAAGAATGACGAGTTTAGGGTAACCTGAAACCTAGATCAAGTAAGATTCTTGAAAAATATGGATAAAAATTTTCACTAACATTTTTCTTTTTTCTTTATGGATTTTGTGGGTGCAATCCGCTGAAAACCCTCAGGAGACAACACTCCTCCTCTAGGGTAACCTAGAGGTTTAACGGCTTGTTGCACGTGCTCAGTGCAATCGTGTCACCTACGAAAGTGGTCCAATAATTTAGTTAGGATTTTTTTCTTTTTCTTTTTGCTCGAGGACGAGCAAAAGCTAGGTATGGGGGTGTGATTGTAGTTCATTTTTGCATCATCTTCCACTTCCATATCATACTTTATGTAAATAAAAATGAGGTTTTTAATGTTTTTCTCTCTAAATTTGCAGGTCCACAATTAATGGAGAGGAAGGCCTATAATCAAGGATTTATCAAGGAATAAATGGGATTAATTAAAGTGCCAAATGAAAAGCCCAAAAGTCTAGCCCATATCTGGAATCATCCACGCATACACTCAGCTTTCTAGAAGATCTACGTGGCCAACAGACTGTAACAGAACGGCAACAGAATTCGTTGGCACAACGGCCAAGATTCTGCCGCGGAAACGCGGCTCTGGCCGCGGATCCGCGGCAGGAATCTGGCCGTTGAGCCAGCGATTTGATCCCACGGTCAAGATTTGAAGGGCCCTTCCTCTGAAGACTATAAATAGACCCCCAGGCCTCTGCGAGAAGAGGAGGAGAGACTTGGAGAGAAGAGCTTGTAATTTTTGAGAGAGTTGTAGGGATTTTCTCTAGTTTTTAGTGCTCTTGTAATCTCCTTCTTCCTCCTAGAAATTCTGCAAAAGAGAGAAAGAGAGAGTGTGAGAGTTTGTAATCAAAGTGGTGACAACTTGAAGCAAGGATTTATCCATCTTTCTTCTCATCTTTGCAATTTCTAGTGCTTTACTTTTTTGCTTTACTTTCTTCAAGCTTTACTTTCATTGCATTTTTATTCTACCATGAATTGTTGTTTTCTTTCATTTGCAATGTCTAGCTAACCTTCTAACATGACTAGCTAACCACTAACTTTGCTAACTTCTAACTCTTGGGTGATTGCTAACTTTTAATCTTGCAAATTTGAGTCTCTTTCATCCCTAATGAAGATGGGTTACTTTCATTCTTGGCAAATGCTTGTTGTAATTTCATATGATTCATGTGAGCCTCATTTAGAGCATTGTCTTTAGAACAAGTGCCTTGATGAAACATGGAGATGGATCACCTAACTATGCTATTGGTTTGTAGTACAATTTTCTTACTTCAATGCTAGCTTGAGTATGGCTTTGAATGACTAATGAATCTTGTATCTTCCTCCTTAGCATTCCCTTGAGTGGCACTCCTTGATTCCACCATTGAAATTCTATCTCGGGAGCTGATGAATCAATGAGGCTACAAGCCAAGACCGAGAAGAACACTCATCTTCCAAGTGGGAAAGTAATTTGACCAAACAAGCAAGACAAACATTTGCCGATGAATCAACATGAGGCATGCATCACCATAATGAGATTAGTAAGTTAGCAAATTAGAAAGGTTAGCTAGTCATGGTTTCTTCCATCTAAAAAGTCTTTCAAAGTTTTTCTTCTTTAGTTTTCTTTCTAAAGCTAGTCATAGTTTCTTCCATCTAAAAAGTCTTTCAAAGTTTTTCTTCTTTAGTTTTCTTTCTAAAGCTAGTCTAGTTTTCAAAGTTCTTTTCATTTTCTTTTCCATCGTTTTTATTTTCATGCAACCAATCCACACCAAAGTTTCCTCTATTTTTCCATATCATTTTGATTCTTTTGAACATAGAAGAACCCTCGTTTTCTTTCTTTACAATTCAACCGTTAAAGCTTCCATCGCGAGCTCTCCCTGAGGATCGACCTGTAATAGTCTATGCTACTACGGTGATTCGGAAGGAGTACATAAACATTATTACTACATTCTTGGAGTCATTTGATCATAACATAAGAGCACCGAAGGTTGTTTCTAAACCCTCTCTCTGTATTTAGTGCACTCCAACTACTCCCTTTCCCTATCAGTCCCAAACTCCCGTCATCTTAGGACGCCCGTTCCTAGCAACCGCGAATGCAATCATAAATTGTAGAAACGGATCCATGAGATTGACTTTTGGGGATATGACCAAGGAAGTCAATGTTTTCAACTTAGGTAAGCATCCCTACGACATGACCGACCAACCCTTTGAGGTTAACTTCATTGAAAACATGACGAGTGAGCACAATGAGGAGATCATACTAGAGTCAAAGGAAGAGGAAGAGTTAGAATCAAGTGATCTCAACCTTGATGAGATTGAATGGGCAGCAAATCCAAGTTCTATAGTGATGGAAAATTCAAGCTTAACACCTCCACCCATCGAGCCACCTCCTTCATTGGAGTTAAAGACCTTGCCTAAACATCTTAAGTACGCCTACCTAGGTGAACAAGAGACGTTACCAGTCATAGTTGCCTCCAATTTGACTAATAGGCAAGAGGAAGACCTACTGGCAACCCTTAGGAGACATAGGGAAGCCATTGGTTGGACTATGGCTGATATCAAGGGACTGAGCCCTACGATAGTCCAGCATCGAATCCATCTACAGGAAGGGGTTAAACCGAAGAGGGATCCACAGCGTAGGTTAAACCCACTCATGCAAGAGGCTGTACAAGCTGAAATAGTAAAACTGTTAGATAATGGGATCATTTATCCCATTTCCGATAGCGAATGGGTTAGCCCAATACATGTGGTCCCTAAGAAGTCTAGCTTTACTGTGATAGAAAACGACAAGCATGAGTTAGTGCAAACACGATTGCCCACCAAAGTTCGAGTATGCATAGACTATCGCAAGTTGAACACCGCCACTAGGAAAGATCATTTCCCCCTCCCATTTATCGACCAAATGCTGGAACGATTAGCCGGTCATGAGTATTATTGTTTCTTGGACGGTTACTCAGGGTATAACCAAATCCCAATAGCCCCGGAGGACCAAGAAAAGACAACGTTCACGCGCCCATTTGGGACATTTGCCTATCGTCGAATGCCTTTCGGCCTATGTAATGCCCCCGCCACATTCCAACGTTGTATGTTAAGCCTTTTTTCTGATATGGTCGAGCGCTTCTTAGAGATTTTCATGGACGACTTCTCCGTCTATGGGAATTCATTTGACCAATGTCTCCATCACTTGAAGCTAGTGCTGAATAGATGCACCGAAAAGAACTTGACCCTCAATTGGGAAAAGTGCCACTTCATGGTGCAGCATGGGATTGTCCTAGGTCATGAGATATCTAGGGAAGGGATCAAAGTAGACAAGGCTAAGGTGGAGATCATAGCCAAACTTCCAATTCCACGATGCGTGAAGGACATTCGTTCTTTTTTAGGACACGCTGGGTTTTACCGTAGGTTCATTAAGGATTTTAGCAAAATTGCTAGACCCCTTACAAACCTCCTAGCTAAAGACGTGCCCTTCATCTTTGACGATATGTGTAATAGCGCGTGGGAGAAGTTGAAATTGGAACTCATCTCTGCACCTATCATCTCACCTCCGGACTGGTCCAACCCTTTTGAGATCATGTGCGATGCCTCCGATTTTGCGATAGGCGCTGTCTTTGGACAGCGCAAGGATAACAAGCAACACGTGATCTATTATTCAAGTAGGACACTCAATGACGCCCAAATGAACTATACTACAACCGAGAAAGAATTCTTGGCAGTAGTGTTCGCTTTGGAGAAATTCCGCCCTTACCTACTTGGGACCAAGACCACGATTTTCACCGACCATTCTGCACTTCGATACCTAATGCTAAAAAGGGATGTGAAGGCCCGACTCATTCGTTGGATCCTCCTCCTTCAAGAATTTGATCTCAAAATTCGAGATAAAAAAGGTGTTGAAAATGTTGTCGCAGACCATCTCTCTCGTGTGCCAAACGCACCTTCTGACGAACTGCCCATCAATGACAATTTTTCCGATGAACTACTTCTATCTATCTCTAAGGAACCATGGTTTACCGACATAGTAAATTACTTAGTCACAAACCAAACACCACCTAATTGGTCAAAACAGGATAGATACCGATTCTTGTCTCAAGTCCGGTATTACATATGGGAAGATCCTTACCTTTTCAAATATTGTAGCGACCAAATTATTAGGAGATGTGTCCCCGATGAGGAAACTAGAAGCATTCTAGCCTTTTGTCATGAATTTGCTTGTGGTGGACACTTTGGTCCCCGCAAAACTGCTGAAAAGATCCTACAAAGTGGCTTTTATTGGCCAACTTTGTTTAAAGATGCATTTGAATTTTGCAAAACGTGCACAAGATGTCAAATGATAGGAAGGATTTCTAAACAAAATATGATGCCCCTAAATCCAATTCTAGAAGTAGAACTTTTTGATGTTTGGGGCATTGATTTTATGGGACCCTTCCCTAATTCGTTTGGGCACCAATACATCTTGTTGGCCGTAGATTACGTATCGAAATGGGTTGAAGCCATCCCTTGCAAGACAAATGACAACAAAGTTGTTGTCAAATTCTTGAAAGAAAACATCTTCTTGCGCTTTGGAACCCCTCGTGCCATAATTAGTGACAATGGTACACATTTTTGCAATAGAACTTTTGAAACTCTTATGCGAAAATATGCCATAACTCACAAGTTATCTACGCCATACCATCCTCAAACCAGTGGACAGGTAGAAGTTTCCAATAGGCAAGTCAAGCTTATCTTGGAGAAAACTGTGAATCAGAATAGGAAGGACTGGTCTACCAAATTGGTGGATGCCCTATGGGCATATAGGACTGCCTTTAAAACGATTCTAGGAATGTCTCCCTACAGACTAGTCTTTGGAAAGGCTTGCCACCTTCCTGTTGAGTTAGAGCATCGGGCCTTATGGGCAATTAAGCAGCTGAATTTCGATCTAGAAAAGGCCGATGAGCTTCGAAAATTGTAAATTTCTGAACTGGAAGAATTGAGGAACGAAGCATATGACAATGCGAAAATTGCGAAGGATAGGGTTAAGGTTTTTCACGATAAGTTCATCACGAGAAAAACTTTTGTCCAAGGACAAAAAGTGCTACTCTATAACTCTAGACTTCATCTCTTTCCCGGCAAGTTAAAATCAAGATGAATAGGGCCCTTCATTGTTAAGACTGTGTTTCCACACGAAGCCATAGAGATCTACGACCAAAAAGTGGCAGTACATTCAAGGTAATGGGTCAACATCTTAAAATCTTTTTGGAATCAGTTTCGGAAGTAAAAGCAGTCATGGGTCTTTTTGACCCAATGTATCGGTAACTCTATCTCTCTGCCAATTCATGCATCCATGCATTTCATTCATACATTGGGGACAATGCATGAAACAAGTGTGGGGGAAGGGTAAAATGTAAAAATAAAAATAAAATGTAAAAATAAAAAAATTTAAAAATAAAAATTAAAAATATATATATATATAAATTTAATTCTTTTTCTCTTTATTTGTTCTAACATAAAAAAAAATTAAAAAATTAAAAAATTAAAAAATTTTATAAAAAGGACATTATTTTGACTTATCTTTTGATAGAAATCTAAGTTAGTCTTAAGAATTAGGAAAATCATGATTAGGATTTCTAAAAACTTGGTCAAAATAAATAAATTGTTGAATTTTTAGGTATAAAAGGAGAAATTGAATAAGTAATTAGTCTTGATTTTTACCTTAATGAAATGTGCATACCTAATGCATATCTAGGATTCTAAGACAAAGACTCGTGTGCCTCGAAAAAATATATATATAAAAAAACAAAGAAATTCACTAATTAAGCTGGATACATGTGCCTCAAGAAGCATAAGTATTCAAGCCTAAATGTGATTTTATAAAATAAAATCCTTGGTTTTGTGGCCTAGTTCACTCGAATTTGAGTCTGTGGGGTGTTTGCTCACCCGGTGCCCTAAAACCAACCAGTTTGGGAGTCACCGACTTTAAGTTCGCTACATGGGTGGATTAGAAAGCCTAAGAAAACTAAGAAATATTATATATGTATTAACACATATAATAGTCAATTAGTTAGGTATGAGGGCCTCAAGAAGCCTTGATAATTACACGAAAGAAAATTAGATGAGTTATACATATAAAAAAAAAGAAAAAAATAATCATAATAATAATAAAGAGGCATGAGAGTCCAAGTTAAGGAATTCCTAGTAAAGATTCACAAGGATGCATATGACTTTTGGTAACGAAAAAGACTATACAAAAATTCAATTTTGATCCTTACCTAAAATGGATAACAATTTACTATATAAAGACTAAGTTTAAGAATGAATAAAAATGATAATCCTAAAACTTATAGACTACTTGGTCTCTTCAAACATATTTCAAATATTTTCCTTTTTATAGATTTTGTGGGTGTAATCCGCTGAAAACCCTCACGAGACAACACTCGTCCTCTAGGGTAACCTAGAGGTTTAACAGCTTGTTGCACATGCTAAGTGCAACCGTGATTCCTACGAAAGTGAGTTAGCTAGACTAGTTTTTCTTTTCTTATTCTTTTTGATTTTTACTCGAGGACGAGCAAAAAGATAAGTGTGGGGGTGTGATAGGTAGTAAAAATTGCATATTTATCACTACATTTACTATCATATTTCTTATTTATTCTTTTAATTATGCACTATTACTAAAGTTTTGTTATTTAATGTGTGCAGGCCTTGTGTATTTATTCAAATAAAGAATAAAAGCCTAAATGAAGCCCAAGAGCCCATGTCCAAGCCCAATGCAAAAGTTGCAATTACCAAATGTCAAAGTTGCAATTACCAAGTGCCAAAGTTCCAAATACTAAAAGAAGAAGGAAGGGATAGACTTCTACTAAACGCTAAATGCTTGCAGGATGAGGATAAAGATAAAAGAAGGAGAGTGCAAAGATAAAATTCATTTTGAAGAGATTTGGATTTAGGGTAACTTGCTTCCCAAGTTATCCCGAATTTTCAAAATAAAGAGTCGAGATGCCAGATCTAAACGGATGTACCCAAATGGACGGACCAGAGGAGGCCACGCGCAAAAGCGCGTGGCCAGGGACAAGGCTGTGGCCGCGGAAACGCGGCCAAAGCCGCGTTTTCGCGGCCAGATGGATGAGAGGGGATACCTGCTTTTGCACGAGAGTTTTACCGGGACTCTACTTCTTCCAGCTCCTATAAATACCCCTGCAGAGCAACAGAGAGGCGGATCCAGAGACGGGGAAATTAGGGTTTCTTTAGTTTTTCTCTTTTCAAATTTCTGTAATCTTTATTTCGTTTTTAGCATACTTTGGAGAAGAAGGAGCATTGTATTTGGACGCGATTTCAAATAAATGTTACCTTTTTTGCCATTTAAATTCTTGTCATTTAATTTCGTTTTACTCTGTGATCTTTCTACTTGTTTTGTTCTTCTTTCTCTCACAATTCTTCATATTAAACAAAATAAAAAAAATTAATTAAAAATATAAAAAAAAGATGATTAACTAATTCTAAAGTGTGGTTTGCTGATTTCTTAAACAACCCTAGAGCAGTTTAGAAATTGAATGGATTGATAATAATTTTTAGAAACCCTAGGTTTAAGACAGATTGCTTGAAGATTAATTGATAGTTAGTTTTTTTAAGCTAGGTTACACCTTTAAACTATTCTTCACAACTTCATGCTTAAGTACTTTGACAACATAACCTTAAGGTGAGACTTTTCTTGTGCTGTACTTAGAAGTTAGGATGAACACTTGTTGGATTTTTAGTAGAGCAAACTAGTTAGATTCTAATATCATTTTTTCTTGCTTGAATCTTTTCTAATAAACCTAAGATAGATTTTATGTATTTCAAGATGATATTCAATATTCAAGACTTGCACTATGGGTTGTGGTAGAAGATCAGTAAAACCACATATCTCCAATCATATATTCCAAATCTAATCTCTCTTTTGTTTTGTTCTAAGGATACAGAGGAATCGTCCGAAAAGCTTGCATCACATCCTTCCCTGTGGATCGACCCGCTTTGGCCCTTGCTGCAGCGGATAGAATTGAGACTGAGAATTCATAAACTTTAACTCTTTCTTTGCAATCTCAGTTTTTCAATCAGTATCCCCACTGACTCTGTGAAGAGCAGTAATGATTATTCTAGTCTTGTTCATTGTATTGGGACTGGGGCACATATTGAGTCGGATAATCCCAACTCGGCATATATGGTTGGTTCATGTTGTACATAAACGGTCGGAGTTATCCGAGTCAAATGAGGTCGGGGTGAAATATGGATTCATATCAGGATTGAAAAAATTATTGTTGTTAAAATCCATTTCACAATTTACAAAAAAAAAAAAACAAAAAAACAAACAAATAAAGAAAAAGAAAAAGAAAACAAGTGTATGCTAGGGTTGACTTAGACCTAGACGACTCCTAACTGGTTAGACTGTCCAGGGGGTACATCGTCTGAATCTGACCACGAGTTAATCGGTCAAGTAGGGGCAAGATCAGTTTGAGGTATCCGTGCCGAAGCAAAGGGCCTAATTATGCCAAACCACTGTTCTTCGAGGTTTCGCCTCTCAATCCCCAACCTTTGGACACCGATTTGACAAGAGTCAACTTCTAACAACTTTTACCTTAGGTCAATCTCTTAAATGAGTCTAAGATATCCCTAGGGGCTAACGTCTAGCAATTTTTATTAAGGCTTGAGTTGTGTGAGTGGGGAGGTGATTTTTAGGCTAAGGGAGGGTAATGACTTCCCCACCTTATGTTATATTGGGTTTTGTCCTTAAATTCAATTCGTACAAGTGTGCAATATAGATAAGAATGAACACACAAAGAGAGTAAATTGCTCACGTATTTGTCCTAACTATATGCAATGCAATATGTACACCTGCGTCAAGATCACAACAACACAAGAACAAAATACAATATATTAGAATGAAAATTGACACGTGCCTAGATACAAATATCTAAACCATTTTAAAACATCCAATTGCCATATTTTAGTTCTTAAAATTATTACAGTGCATAGATAATACAAACAGAAACTAGCAGCAGAATAAATTAATATAAAAGAATTTTTCCATCCACACAAAAGCAAGTGTGGACTGCTGCAATGCTAGAAAAATTGACCTGCACACCAAAAAACAAAGATAAAAAGTTAACAAAACGTGAAATCAAACCGTTCCTATCCCCGACAATGGCGCCAAAAATTTGATCGGGGGAAAACCGTGCACGAAAAGTGTATTTTTTGAAATCAATAGTTAAAAGTGCGTGCTTTGGTTTCCTCGATACTTCCGTTATAGCATAGAGGCTAAACAGGTCAATCCATTAGGGATGGGAAGTGATAGAAGATTTACCAGAATGTTCATGTGTGTGTTAAAGTTTCTTTTATATTTTAAAGAATCAAAAGAAAAGAAAACAAAGAATGGAAAGAGAAGAGTACGGTGAAACACGGAGAAGTGGGAACATAGAAGATAAGATATTTGTGATTTTTATTTGTATATCTAAAACAGAGTAAAAAAAAAAAGAAAACTCATGACTACTAACTACTAATATCTCTACTAATCATGGTAACCTCTTAGTGATAGTTGCCTCACATGTATCCTTGACTTTCACTAGTCCTTGGTTCAAGAGCGTTTCAAAGCATAACCCATAAGATAACTCATCACATCCAAACTCAACAAAACAAGTGCAAGGTACACTTAAACCATCAAAACTAAATAAGAGTAAGCATGGAATAAAGTAATGTTATCTTATTAGAGAGTTAGGATGTTAGAGTGTTAGAATCCATCATCATGTGTCATCAATGGCTCTTGCAAGAGCAAGGCCAAGCAGAGGCTATAAGATTCATGTGGATTATCAAGTAAGAAATCGGCAAGTTAGTGCTTAGTAGTTAGTTGCCATGAGAGAAAATTAGCTAAATATGTAAAAGGTGTTAGAGAGAAGAAAACAAGGAGAGATAAAGAGAGAACCTTTCATAGATTGTCACCATCTATTACAAGTACTCTTGCTTTCCAACCATGTACCACTTTCTCTCCTATTACAAGATCTACAAGAAATGAAAAATACAAAGAGAAAGAAGAAGAACAACTAATCTAAACTACCCTCATGGAAAGAAAACTAACCTAACTCTCTGGATTTCTCCTCTGAAGGACCCCAAAGGGGGTATTTATAGGCACCAAGAGAAAGGGGGCCAGGGGCAAACCCTTGCCCAAAGCACTTGCACGATCGCACCAGTACGACCTCGAAATGCGGCCAGAGTCGCGTTTTCGCGGCTGTACCAGAGCGGCGCTGCGCTGTGCGCTGTCGCGTCGGTTCCCTGTCAGTTGTACCTTCTGAATTTCTGATTTAAGCCCTCTAGTCTGACAGAATCACCTCCTAAGGTCAATGGCTACTTTGTAGGCCTTAAATCACCCATTAAATGGTAATTTAGGGTCTTCTTCTTCATTCCATGCCATGGACTTAGAAACATGCAAGAGAGGTGTTATTAACAGAATTGAACATTAAATAAATGTGAAGATGTGATATGAAATATGTAATTTTAGAGACTAATCATGAGACTCACCAGCTCTTGGCTGGGTAACAACCAGAGTGAGGAGATATCATGAACAAACTCTTTAGAAAGATAAAAGTATGTTTCCCTGAGAAGGACTACAAGAGTCCTATTTATAGGCGTCATGGCCTGACCACGCCGCTACCACTTCAAGCCTAGAAGCGCGGTCAAAGTTAAGGCATTTAAATGCTTAGCCTCGAGAAAGGGAATAATTCCCCTCGTAAATATATACAAAGTTAATCAAACTTCGTAAAAGAGAATAATCTCCCTCGTAAATACAGGTGAAATTATTCAAAGCTTGGAAAAGGGAGCAATCCCTCTCGTAACTCACAAAGGCGGTTACCCTCAAGGAATGGAACGTTGTTCCATCACAACGAACGTAAGACTAGCACTGACAGAGCACTGATAATCCAACTTTGTTTGCAAGCAAAGTTGCTTAAGGAAGCCCAAAGGCGAAGCTACCTAAAAGTGCGAAGCTACACAGAAGCGAATTTATTGCAGCTCCTGGGCGAGCCTATTCCAGCCTGAAAGCAGGGCTAAAGGCAGAGTTGAAGTCAACCACCGAGGCGACGTTCACATCCACATACCATTGATCATTAATCGAAGCAGTTCAAAGTATTTTAAAATCTGAACCATTTCATTGCAGATTTATAAAAACTTTAAAGAGGGTCTTACTGACACTCTAAAAAGACAAAACTCTCACATTTATCTTCAATCGCTCGGAGCGACGTTTAACCTATCAACATTTACAAAAGATAAGTCAAAGACAAGCTGATGACCAGGGACAAGGTAATAACTTGGGCTCTGTTGATCCAGTAAAGCAGACAATAAGCTAAAGTTGACTTTGAAGAGAAGCAAGATCTAATCAAGTGCTTAGCCTCATAGAGATCCAAGATCGCTAAAAATCCGAAGCTTCCAATTTAGGCCCACCAGAGGTTGATCTAAGAGATTTGCGCTAGAAGCTTTTTCCCTAGATTCGCTAGAAGGAAGAAATAGTTTAGCTTCGCTATGGGCTGAGTCTTAGCTTCACATGAGGCTACAAAGGTAACTTCGCATGAAGTTATGAGTTAAATCTTAGCTTCGCATGAGGCTATAAAGGTAACTTCGCCCGAAAGAGAGAGCTTCTCATTTAGCTCCGCAGCGAGCTTTATCAGGTCATAAATTGATCATTTCTCATAAGGGATTAATGGGTGAAGCCCACTAATTTAGTGGGATTAACGCTACTTTAAGTGGGCGGTTACACCCGCCCACTTCGTCCCACATTAAATGGAGACAATTAAGCCACAACGACGAGGAGGAATTCGTACGAACTCTCTAGCTTCGCCGGAAGCTCGCAAGTAGCTTCACCGCAAGGTCATTTGTAGCCTTGCTCGAAGCTAAAGTCTGATTCAGTCTTGCTGAATTCAAGGGGGCAGTTACACCCCATTTTGGCTTTAAATAGTCCCATGCTGAGCCAAGGAAGGACTAGCTTGCTAAAGAGAGGAGATTGGCTGAAAGAAATTCAAGAGGAGATTCTTAGCAAAAGGGTTCTCTTGTTCTCCTGCTTCCAAATCTTCGATTTTCAGAACCAAGCGAGAAGGAAATCCTATTAGGAGGCAGCGTGATCGTCTGATCGATTTCATCGTCAAAGGGATAAAGTGATCGCGTGCTGATCAGATTCCTACCAGCATAGTTCCCCAGAAATATAGAGGAGATCTATCTGTAATTTTCTTTTAATTACTTGTAATTTCGCTCCTCAACCTCCTTTTTTGTAAGTTTTACCCCGAATCAATTTTCAATGGAAAATAATTGGCTCAAAGTGGAGTTTAAACAATCCACACTCTTCTTCAAATCACATACATCATTATCAATAGTAGAAGAAGAAGTGAAGCATGCAAGAGAAATAAAATTTTTCATCACTAGGAGGTAAGACAATAGAAGCATGACAAGCATGGGAAGCAAAATTATTTTTCAAAGAATCTTTTTCAATAGAAATACATTCTAACTCTTTTGAAATCAAAACAATTTTGTTTTTCAAAGAATCATTCTCTTTTAAAACAAAATCAAGTCTAGAATATAAAACATCATTTTCTTCAAAACAACATCAAAATCATTTTTATTTTTCAAAATTTAATTTTCTTTCAAAACAAGGTCAAGTTGAGTTTTCAAGAAATCCCTTTCACTTGAAAACTCATCTTTCTCCTTCAAAACCAAATCAAGTTTTGAAAATAAATTTTCATTTTCTTTCTTTTATCAAAACTCTTCTTTTTCAAAAGTTTATCTTTAGAAAGCAAATTTTTATAAAACATGGAAAGCTCTTCATTTAAAGCATGTGCATCCATGCTACTATCATGATCATCGAAAGAGTTAGCACAATCATCGAGATGAATGTCCGAATTTACTTCAAGGAAGTCAATCCCTTGGACTATGTAGCACGTTTGCTCGGACTCATCTATAATGGGTTCTCTCCACATTGTTTGAAACTTGTTCCTTGAAAGAGGTCAATGTGTTCCACTCTGTAAAAGCGGAATCACAATAAGAAATCAAAGAAATATGTTCTTTGTTTAGTGTGTGTTTAAGTGCATCTATGACTTGTGCATTAGCCTCTAGGTACTTGCCATTATTAATATAAGATTTCTTGATAGTGGCAAGATAAACATGCAATCCTAGGGCTTTTAGGTAGACACTCATTATAAATTTTCACATGTCAATGTTGGAAACATCAAACATGGGTGGTAAAAAATAATCCATAAGTTCAAATTAATACGTATGCAAAGCAAATATATAGATTAACAAAAGAGAATCATACTACTAGGTGATTAAACCGAGATTAAACCGAATATTAGGAGCGCTAGCTTTTGTACCAATTAAAAGTACACCTAGAGGGGTGAATAGGTGTAGACCTAGGACAAATAATCCAAAATTTGAAAACTAAATGCTAAATACACACTATGTGTAGTGAGTCTGATTCCCCTTGAAGGCTCTGAAACTTCTCCTCACTATTCCTCTAAATTACGAGTTGAGGTATTTCAATAGCTCTCTTGGTTGAACACAAGTGTGAGCACACAAACAATATCAACATGTATGAATATGAGAAAGCATAGCCATGCAAGATATAACGAGAGAGAGTTGAGAGATAAAAATCTAAACACAAACACAAGGATATGTTTCGAGATTCGAGTCACTGCTCTACGTCTCCGCCTTTACAGAGAAGGATTTTCACTATGTCCACTAAGAACCTTCCACAAAGGGACCTCCACCGAGGAATTACAAATATAAATTAGGAGTACACAACTCTAACTCTCTCACACCTTTACACAAGAAGGTAGGCACAAAGCAAAGAGAAAAATACAACTTGTTGATCCAATGATCACAAACAATAGCTTGGCGATCACAAACAACAACTTGGTGATCACAAACAAAACACCTCTCACAAAAAAGATTCTTGAGGATATATTTACAATGAAGAGCTCAAGTATGTGAGTAAAATAAAGTGTTTGAAAAGGAAACACAAAGAAAAATACTTGAGAAAAACTTCTTGATAGATGAGGAAATTGAAGAACAAAACTAGATTTCTCAAAACTTGATTTTCAAAACTTTAAAAACAAATATAAGTAAAGATTTCTGTACCTCAAAAACTTTTTTAAAAAACTTGCTGAAAAACTCTTGAGAAGATAGGATTTTGGCTCCTGAAAAAATTCTCCAAAATCTTGACAAAAACTGACCCAAAAGTCCCTTTAATAGAAGTTGTCCAAAACTAGCCATTATGTCTCACATTGACCTGTCGATCGACCGGCCGGTCGACCGGCCAATGGTCATATTTATGACCGTTGAGGTTGCCGATCGACTGTCCGGTCGACCGCCCCCAAGATATGCTCTATCGGTCGACCGGTCAGTCGACCACGCCCAACAGAGACTTACTATCTCTCAGTCGGTCGACCGACCTAGTCGACCGATCTGGGCTCGTTCATGTTGTGCACGTCGGTCGACCACCCGGTCGACCGAGCCTGCCTTTGGTTGACCGGTCGTTCGACCGCAAGCAGCCCAGATCCAAATTTTAGGGTTTTTGAAATACTTTAACTTCATTTTAAATCCTATAAAATCTCCATAAATTCCACAAAAATAAGTTCATATAAACACTGTGAAGTACAAATATGTGTGATAAAAAATCAACATATTACAAACAATTTGAAATATTTTTGAGATAAAGAATATAAAGCTTAAATCAAAACCGGTATTTTTCAAAAAAACCAAATTCTAAATGGAAAACCGATTTTTTTAGAACTTGCACAAGTATAAAAATAATATATTTAAACACATTTGAAGCATAGAGTATAAGGAATTGATCCAATACACATTGTAGATGAAATATACTTGTTTTTGACAATAAGCTCCAAAATACGTTTTGATAAATACAAAAACTTTAAACACATGAATTAAATTCATCAAAATAAGTTTCTAGACAACATGAAGTAACAATGTATATGGATGAAATCCAATACACATATAAACTATGTAAACTTGTTTTGATGAAATCTATTCATGAAAACAAAAGATGTATTCTTGAAAAACAAAGCCAAACTTTTTTCCAAGAACTAAAACTATTTAACATGAAAGTTATGAAATATTTTGTATGTGTGTGTACGAGCTTGAGCAATCCACAACTAATCTATCCGTTATATTTTATCCTAAAACAAAAATGTTATACTTACAAATATGGACTCAAGTCTTCTTGAAAATCTCTTCTCTGTCTTGACTTGATCCAAACTTGATCTAAATGAGTTAGACTCCTCTTTGAGTACTTGATGCGATCCTGAAGTGCGAGCTCTTGAATCAACACGTGATAGCTTCAAAACTTGACTTTGAATCTTTCGTTGAAGCTAAACACCGATAAGATCTTGATTGAATATCTGAAACTTAATGAATACAAGATCATTAGTACTATAAGTATATAAGTTAATTATCATCAAAACTAGGGTGATGGACCATTGGTCCAACATATGAGCATATCGCCCTCCAGAGTTATGAGGCGGTATGCTCCATTTGAGTAGACTAACTCCATTACAAATGGTCATTCCCATTTGGGTTAGAACTTTTCTTTTGTCTTATATGTCATGACCATGGGTCTTCTGATAGCTAAGACAAGATCGCTTTTCTTGAAAATCCGTTCTCTGACTTTCTTATTGAAGGCTCTAGAAATCTGAGCTTGATAGAGCTCGATTTGCTGTTGGGCTTGCAAAAGTTTACCGTCTAAAGCTTCCAACTCCTAGAGGTGCAATCAATGCTTTTCCTCATCTGTCATCTTGGTTGTCAAGGCGACTCGCAGAGATGGAATTTGGATCTCCAGTGAGAGTACATTTTCACATCCGTACATCAAGAAAAATGGCATGGCTTTCGTCGGGGTTCTCACCGTTGTGCGATAGGCCTACAAGCATTCGTCTAATTTATCGTCCCAGTCACGTTAACTTTTCAAGATGAATTTCTTGAGAAGGTTCCCAATAGTCTTGTTGAAGGCTTCTGCAAGGCCATTAGCAGCTGAATAGTAAGTCGTTGATGACACACTTTAGATTCTGAATTTATTACAGAACCTCTGAAATGCTTGGTTGATGAATTGAGGTCCATTATCATGGACGATTTGTCGGGGCATACTATAGTGGTAGAGCACGTGATGCTTAATGAACTTGATCACATTTGGTGTCTTTACTTCCTTTAGGGGAACAGCTTCCGCCCATTTAGAGAAGTAATCCATTATGGCCAGCGGTGTCCTTTGGATATTGGAGGGCTGATGGGTCCAATAACATCCATTCCCCACATCTCAAATGGCCATGAAAAGGATGTTGGATGAAAATGTCGTGGTGCTTGATGGACAAAGTCACCATGGATCTGACATGCATGGCATCGCTTAGCATAGGCGATGGCGTTAGGGATCATCTTCGGCCAATAATAGCCTAGTCTTCTAAACCGGTCTCCGAGCTTGGGTCTAGGTTGGTGAGCTCCGCACATACCATCATGAGTTTTTTTATTGTAATAGAATTAAGGAGCTTTCCTTCTGATGGCAGCTGCTGTTGGCCCAGAGGCCTTTCACTCTAGTTTTGATGAAGATTAACTCATGTAGTTATGTTTATTAATAATCTTGTGATATTTAGTTTCAGATACTTAACCAAGATATTAGTAGGTGATTAGCTTCAACAAGGTGTTTTGGAGCTTTCACATGGTGATTCAAGAGCCCGAGCGTCAAAGTTCATATCTAGCACTCGTTGGAGTCAAGCTCGGTGGATCACGTTTGGATCGAGTCAACTTGGAGACGGCGCTCTATAAGAAGACTTTGGTACCTTGTTTAGTTTATAGTTTAGATCCATTGTTAAAGATTAGATAGTGTGATATGCTCAAGTTCACAACACACACACTTGTTTTAAGTTTCATGTTTTGATTTTCGGTTTTTGGTTTAACCGATCTTGGTTTTCATGAATAGATAGAATCAACAAGTTTACATGGTTTAATGTATATTAGATTTGTTCTATATACATCTATGCTTCAACTATTTAAACAAACTTAGTTTGATAGTCTATTTCATGAGTTTGGAGTTTTGGTATTTTAACAAAACTTATTTTTGGATTTTAAGTCAAAAACATTGATATAATTCTATTTCATGTATATTGGATTATATCCATACACTACATGCTTCAAGTTGTTTAAGTATCATGTTTTTGTATTTGGATGAGTTTTGGACAAACGAACTTTCAATTCAAAAATCCTAGTTTTGAAAAATACGGAATTTGGTTTTCGGTAAAATTTCCATAACACAAAAAGAGTTCAAAATATTTATAACTTGGTTTGATTTTTACTCAAACAAGTTTGTATTTCAAAGAGAATATAAGAACTTATTTTTGTGGATTTTTAGAGATTTTATGGGATTTATTTGACAAATAAAAACCCAAGTTTTAATTCCCTTATTCAGCCCTGCCAGGCTCTGGCGGTCGACCGGGCTGGTCGACCGGACCCAGAGTCGGTCGACCGGATCGGTCGACCGACGTGCACAAGAACGTGCACGCTGACCTGCTACTTAGGCCGGTCGACCGAACGGTCGACCGACTGAAAGTGCCCCACTCTCGGGTGGGGGCGGTCGACCGGACGGTCGACCGTGAGGCTTGGGACGGTCGACCGAGCGGTCGACCGGCCAGAGAGCAACTGCTCTCTGGAATTGGCACGGTCGACCGGGCGGTCGACCGGCAGGCTCAACGGTCACTTTTTTGACTGTTGGCCGGTCGACCGGCCAGTCGACCGAAAGGTCAAAACAGACCTTTCCTGCTGCCAACGGGCAGATTCTGGTTGGGGCCTTTATATACCCCATCTCTTGGCTGTTTTGGCTAACATTTTTAGAGAGAAAATTTTCATACTCTTTAAGTGTTTTTTTCAGCAAAATGTTTTGGGTTCAAAATTCTTAATCTCTATTTATTTTTAAAGTGTTTGAAAATTCAAAGTAAATAGTCTTTTGGGAATTTGTTTTTGGTCTAAAAATTCTATATCTATTTGGAGATTTTCTCAAGTGATTTCTTTGTTCAAAACACTTTGTTTTCCACACTTAAGCCATATCTTGCTATCCTATATATTAGGATCTTTGTGTAAGTGAGAAAGAATTGGTTTGTGGTCTTTTGATCACTAAGTTGTAAACCCTCCTACTTTGTATTATCCCTCTTGTGTAGAGGTTGATTTTGGAGTGGTGGTTGGCTCCCCTCTAGTGAGAGGTGGAGATTATTGGTTGGCTCCCTCTAGTGAGAGGTGGAGTTTGTGTTAGAATCCCTCAAGTGTGAGGTGATTGATTTGTTTGGCTAAGTGCCTACCCCTCTTGTGTGAGGTTGTATTTATGTTGGTTGTGCATTACCTCTAGTGAGAGGTTGTATTCGGTTGAGAGAGGAGTTGTATTCTCCCGGTTGTATTTCCCCAAATTCTCAGTGGAGGTTCCCTGTGTGGGAGTCCTGTGTGGACAAGTTAGTGAAAATCCTTCTGTGTGAAGGCGGGGATGTAGAGCTGTGTGCTCGAACCTCGTAACATATCCGTGTGTTAGCGATTGATCCATTGACTCTTACTCTCTCTCTTTTACATTGTGCCTTGCATCTATTCATATTGTCATATCATATATATGCTTGTGTTGTTTGTGTGTGCCTCACTTGTGTTTAACTACGAGAGCTTCATATAGCACCTCAACTCTTATTCGGAGGAATCAAGAGGAGTTAGTCCAGAGCCCTTCACCGGAAATTCGGCTACACTCGTTGGTTACATTAAGTGTGTTGCAATTAGTTGTTAATTTTCGCATTTTGTTCATTAGATTAGCCGTACACCTATTCACCCCCCCTCTAGGTGTACTTTCAATTGGTATCAGAGCCTACGCTCCTGATATTAGGTTTAACCATCTAGGAGTCTGATCTTGGTTGCTAATCTTCATTTGCAATTTCATTTGCATTTGCACACATATTGTTTGCACTCATGGATGTCCCTCCCATGTTTGATATCTCTAAACTTGATATATGGAAGGTTCTGATGAGTCGTCATTTAAAAATCCTAGGTTATAAAGTTTACCTTGCCATTATCAAGGAATCCTACCTTAGTGATAGCAGGCAAATAGAGGCCAATGCACTAGCCCTAAAGGCACTTAGAGCATCTCTTGATAAAGAATATTTACATGTGTTTTCTCACTATGAGTCCGCTTTTACAGTATGGAGCATTTTGACATCTCTCGAGCTACCAACGCTTATCGATAAGAAGAGGAGATCTAGGAGAGACAAGTCCGACGAATGTTGCTTCATGGTCCAAGGGAATGACTCCCTTAAGGTACAATCGGAAACTCAACTAGATGCTAGCACTAGTTCCTATTGCAATGAGTGTTTAGAGGCACAAGCCATGAATGATGAACTTACTAAAAATTGTGAAAATTTGATTTCAAAATACAAACTTTTGAAAAAGGAAAGTCTTGATTTAAAAGAAGAAAATAAAAATTTATCTTCTAGACTTGAGATTGTTTTACAAGAAAGGGATGAGATTTCAAGTGAAAATGACTCGCTTAAATCCCAACTTGATCTTGCACTTAATGAAAACAAAATTTTGAAAAGTAAAAATGATTGTGAATATATTTTGAAGAAAAATGAGAATTTAACTTCAAAACTTGATTTTGTATTAAAAGAAAATAATTCTTTGAAAAATAAAATAAATTTGATTTCACAAGAATTGAAAGATTGTTTAAAGAAAAATGTTTCTTTGAAAAATGATTTAGATTCTCATGTTTGCCATGCTAGTGTAGCTTCACATCCTAACTTATCTACTGCATGCACCTCTTCTTTAATTGAAAATAATATATCTATGCTTAAGAAGAGTGTTGATTGTTTGGGCTCTATTTTGAGCCATTGTGCCATGAACCACTCACGTTTGGAATCTATGTTTCGAAAGAAACAAGTTCCATCTTTACATGCACACCATCCACGGCATACACATGCTTCGCACGTTCATGTACACAACACTATGTATGCTCATGTGTACACATGTACACATTATGAACGTAAGGGCCACCTTGCTAAGTTTTGCTATGATCGTATACATGATTCAAATTTAGCAACTAAATTTGTTTGGGTTAGGAAAGGAGCTAACCCCCATGGACCCAAAAGAGTATGGGTACCAAAGATCACCCCTATTGTATTTGATGTAGGTGTGGGCTCTCGCATGACGTGAGAGTAATGGTGCCTTGAGGTGGATGCGTTCCGAGCTTTATGAGGACTATTTGGATGCATCACTTTCAAGGGGAATTTAGTGGGAGGACCACCTTATTTTGGAGATATGGAGATGTGCCCTATTGGTTGGTAACAATCTCTTACTCCTCATTTATGTTTACATGCTTTTCATTTTATTCATTATTAGCATGTTTTGATGTTACATGATTAGTATGTTATATGCCATGATATTTAGATTAGTGATATACATGTTTAGTTATTTAAGACACCCATGTTTAAAATGGATTTATATTTTTGTGTTCTCACATTTGTTTTAACTAATGTGTATGTTCTAGATTTATGCATGTGTATGTACATAATGATCATATGAGTTTTTGTTTTGATGCTTCATGTTTTGATTACATGTTTAGAAGTTAGTTTTCATTAAAACTTGGATATATACTTGTACAACTAATGAGCCACAAATAGATTATTACATGTTTGTGCTTGAACGCTCATTTGTACTCATTAGATGTACTAGTATAACTTAGTTTTGATGATCCATACATTTGACTTGTATTCCCATTTTGTACATATTTTTATGTTTATGTTTAACTTCATGTATATGTCTATTTTGTCTAAACTATTGTCTATACATATACATCCTTTGAGCCACTTGCCTTCATGCATATACTTTTGTGGACTCGTTATGTTTGGATATGTATGTATTCTTTGGTTTGTACAAGACATACATATGCCTTGAAGATTAAATCGTTTTGATGATTTTCATGTTTTAAGGAATTTCTTATTGAGCTAAATTGACTATTTTCATGATTATGTGTTTCACATAACACTTGTACACTCACTTTAGTTGATGTTTTCTCATGATTTTATTTTCATGAGTACAATTTATGCTTTATTGATTTTGAGTGTTTAGTGATCATGTGACTTACATGTTTTTCATGAAATATATTTTTTCTTTATTCCTTGCTTGAAGGATTTCGTACTAGTTTACAAATTTTTCTTTTAACTAGTTCGTATTCTTCATTTTGGAAGAGTTTTCAAATATGGTAAACTATTTTCAAACCTATTTTTGAAAACCCTTTCCATCTAAGGGCGGTTGGTTGGGCGACCATAACTTGTATACTTATTATTGAAAATTCTTTTAAACATGTGCATGAAATGGGTGGTAAGTAATATGAGTTATACACTTGATCTTATTATGTTTTCAATTGGTATCATTGGATCTTTTCAATTGGTATCACTATTGACATTCTTTTTGTATACTCGTATATGTTTTTATATATGTATGTTTTTACTTCAAATAGTATCAATTTCGATTGGTATTTAATTTACCATACATATATATATGCTTTATTTGTGCTTACTATATCTCTATATCTTTGAGCACAAATTTTAGTTATGCTAAGCTTGATTTCTTAAATGACTATTTTATTTCAATTGATTATGTTTCAATTGGTATCATATACAAGCTTATGCATCATTTTGTTTGGTATTTCATAAAGGGGGAGAAAATTTATATTTCACTTTTCAATTGATTTTGTTATTTTACTCCCACACTTTATGTTCAAAATGATTTATTTACTTACAATTGGTATTTAATTGGTATTTACTTACAATTGGTATCAATTAGTATTTAAATTTATATTAAAAATATTTGTTTTATGTACCTTCAATTGGTATATTTTGTTCTATTGATATCATGATGCACTCAATTGATATATTTTTTCTTACAATTGGTATCAAGAAAGTTTTATTTTGATTTCACCCCTTATTGATATTTTTTTGTTTAAGACAAAACGAGGGAGAATATTGTTTTCTTTGACCCCTTTGTTGATGATTGACAAAAAAGGGGAGAAAGATTTTGAGTTTATATATGCATATGTGTTTTTCCATCTTACAATAAACAATAAATATATGAGAAAATTGATTTGAGAGTTTAAACAAAAAGGGGGAGAAGGTTTTTGAAATATATGTTTAATTTATGCATGTTTCTCTCTCCTAGTTGATGCATACATTTGTTTAGTATCATGTGCTTCATTGAATATCTTATTTTTATTGCTATGCATGAGTTAAGGGGGAGCTTCCTTGAAGCTTAACTTTAATCCATGCATATATAACTCCATGAGTTTTGTCATCATCAAAAAGGGGGAGATTGTTGGCCCAGAGGCCTTTCACTCTAGTTTGATGATGATTAACTCATGTAGTTATGTTTACTAATAATCTTGTGATATTTAGTTTCAGATACTTAACCAAGATATTAGTAGGTGATTAGCTTCAACAAGGTATTTTGGAGCTTTCACATGGTGATTCAAGAGCCTGAGCGTCAAAGTTCATATCTAGCACTCGTTGGAGTCAAGCTCCGTTGATCACGTTTGGATCGAGTCGACTTGGAGACGGCACTCTACAAGAAGACTTCGGTACCTTGTTTAGTTTATAGTTTAGATCCATTGTTAAAGATTAGATAGTATGATATGCTCAAGTTCACAACACACACACTTATTTTAAGTTTCATGTTTTGGTTTTCGATTTTTGGTTTAACCGATCTTGGTTTCATGAATAGATAGAATCAACAAGTTTACATGGTTTAATGTATATTAGATTTGTTCTATGTACATCTATGCTTCAACTATTTAAACAAACTTAGTTTGATAGTCTATTTCATGAGTTTGGAGTTTTGGTATATTAACAAAACTTATTTTTGGATTTTAAGTCAAAAACATTGATATAATTCTATTTCATGTATATTGGATTATATCCATATACTACATGCTTCAAGTTGTTTAAGTATCATGTTTTTTTATTTGGATGAGTTTTGGACAAAACGAATTTTCAATTCAAAAATCCTAGTTTTGGAATATAGGGAATTTGGTTTTCGGTAAAATTTTCATAACACAAAAAGAGTTCAAAATGTTTGTAACTTGGTTTGATTTTTACTCAAACAAGTTTGTATTTCAAAGAGAATATAAGAACTTATTTTTGTGGATTTTTAGAGATTTTATGGGATTTATTTGACAAATAAAAACTCAAGTTTTAATTCCCTTATTCAGCCCTGCCAGGCTCTGGTGGTCGACCGGGCCGGTCGACCGGACCCAGAATCGGTCGACCGGATCGGTCGACCAACGTGCACAAGAATGTGCACGCTGACCTGCCACTTAGGCCGGTCGACCGAACGGTGACCGACTGAAAGTGCCCCACTCTCGGGTGGGGGCGGTCGACCGGACGGTCGACCGTGAGGCTTGGCACGATCGACCGAGCAGTCGACCGGCCAGAGAGCAACTGCTATCTGGAATTGGCACGGTCGACCGGGCGGTCGACCGGCAGGCTCAACGATCACTTTTTTGACCGTTGGCCAGTCGACCGGCCGGTCGACCGGAAGGTCAAAACAGACCTTTCCTACTGCCAACGGGTAGATTCTGATTGGGGCCTTTATATACCTCATCTCTTGGCTGTTTTGGCTAACATTTTTAGAGAGAAAATTTTCATACTCTTTAAGTGTTTTTTTCAGCAAAAAGTTTTAAGTTCAAAATTCTTAATTTCTATTTGCTTTTAAAGTGTTTGAAAATTCAAAGAAAATAGTCTTTTGGGAATTTGTTTTTGGTCTAAAAATTCTATATCTATTTGGAGATTTTTCCAAGTGATTTCTTTGTTCAAAACACTTTGTTTTCCACACTTGAGCCATATCTTGCTATCCTATTTATTAGGATCTTTGTGTAAGTGAGAAAGAATTGGTTTTTGGTCTTTTGATCACTAAGTTGTAAACCCTCCTACTTTGTGTTATCCCTCTTGTGTAGAGGTTGATTTTGGAGTGGTGGTTGGCTCCCTCTAGTGAGAGGTGGAGTTTGTGTTAGAATCCCTCAAGTGTGAGGTGATTGATTTGTTTGGCTAAGTGCCTACTCCTCTTGTGTGTGGTGGTATTTGTGTTGGTTGTGCATTACCTCTAGTGAGAGGTTGTATTCGGTTGAGAGAGGAGTTGTGTACTCCTGGTTGTATTGCCCCAAATCCTCAGTGGAGGTTCCCTGTGTGGGAGTCCTGTGTGGACAAGTTAGTGGAAATCCTTCTGTGTGAAGGCGGGTACGTAGAGCTGTGTGCTCGAACCTCGAAACATATCCGTGTGTTAGCGATTGATCCATTGACTCTTACTCTCTCTCTCTCTCTTTTACATTGTGCCTTGCATCTATTCATATTGCCATATCATATATATGCTTGTGTTGTTTGTGTGTGCCTCACTTGTGTTTAACCACGAGAGCTTCATATAGCACCTCAACTCTTATTCAGAGGAATCAAGAGGAGTTAGTCCAGAGCCCTTCACCAGGAATTCAGCTACACTCGTTGGTTACATTAAGTGTGTTGCAATTAGTTGTTAATTTTCGCATTTTGTTCATTAGATTAGCCGTACACCTATTCATCCCCCTCTAGGTGTACTTTCAGCTGCCTCTTTAGGATTGTCAGACAATATGCCATATATGACGAAGTCGCTGTAAGAGAATTACCAATCCCTGGGTTTGAGACTTGTCGAAGTCTCAAGAACTTCTTTGACTTGAAGGTCTCCTCTTGGAGATCTTTTGTCTTTAAGGATGAATTTGCAACGGTACAAGTTGCGACTGTGGACAAGTACTCTCTCCGTGGCTCCAGCTGGAAGGGCCAATGAAGTGGCAAGGGGAACCAATGAAGCGGAAAGGGACACCAATGCGTCTACATGACCATCTTGCTGACATGATAAATGGTCAATGTAGAAGTTTTTAAACTTTTCTGCCATGATAGTAGTCACGTTGTGATAGGTTACCAAGTCTTCATGTCGGACTTCTTACTGTAGGTCATCTAGAGAGGGTGAATAGGTGACTTGCTAATCAAATGCACAAATAATGTGAAATTAAAAACTAATTATGTAAACTAAAACTATTAGGCTAACACACAACTTATAACTAAATAGAGAAGCCGAATTTTCAGTGAAGGGCTCTGGAATTCTCCTCAAGATTCCTTTAGATTAAGAGCTGAGGTGCAACGATAGCTCTCTTGATTAAATACAAGTGTGAGCACGCAGTCAATCCCAAATATATAAATCTATCAATTGAGCACAAATAAATATCAAGCATATAAAGATGTAACAATAAGTGCAAGTAAGATATAAAACACAAGTGAGTGAGAGAGAGATGAGCAATCGCAAACACGAGAGAATTGTTTCGAGATTCGATCCACTTACTCCATGTCCCCGCCTTCCCCACTATGAAGAATTTTCACTATAATCGATCCTGTAAGATCACTCGGAGCCACAACACCTACAACAAGCTCCCTCAAGAGCTCTTGGACCCGCAAGTCTCTCACTTATTCCTGCAAGAACAACACATACAAACACGCAAGCTCGTCGAGGCCGCAACCTCTACAACTCCTCAAAATACAAATTTGAAAACTTGGTGATCTTTTCACTTTGATCATCAACAAACACTCTCATAATAAGGATCTTATAGGATAGATATGGCAATGAAAAGCTCAAGCTTGTGTGAGAAAATAAGATAGATTTTATGGTGAAAACTCAAGAAAAAGATTTTGAAAACTTAAGAGAATCACTCTTGAAAACATCTCTTTTGGATATGAAAGTTAAGCCCAAAAACTTGTAGAGAAACTCTGTAAAAGTCCTCTTGAAAACGCTTGTAAAAATCTTATCCAAAACTGGCCAAAAGATCTCATTTTATAAACTCAAGAGAACTAGCCGTTGGGGGTCAGAAATGACCTGTCGGTCGACCGGCCTACAGTTATAAAACTATTGGCCCAAAGGCCCATCACTCTAGTTTTGATGATGATTAGCTTATGCAGTTATAGTACTAATGATCTTGTGCTCATTTAGTTTCAGATATTTGATCAAAAGATATAGTACTAATGATCTTGTGCTCATTTAGTTTCAGATATTTGGTCAAGATCTTAGTCGGTATTTAGCTTCAATAAAAGATTCAAAGTCAAGTTTTGAAACTAGCACATATTGATTCAAGAACTCGCTCATCAAAATCACATCGAGTACTCAAGAGGAATCCAGCTCTATGGATCAAAGTTTGGATCAAGTCAAGATGGAGAAGAAGATTTTCAAGAGAAGATTTTCAAGAAAACTTGAGTCCATGTTTGTAAGTTTAAAATTTTTATTTTTAGATAAAATATAAAGAATAGATTAGTTGTGGATTGATTAAGCTCATATACACACAAAAAAAAATTTTATATAGTGTTTTCATAAGAAATAGTTTTAGCTTTTAAAAATACATGTTTTGGTTTTGAGCTCCAAAGAATAAATCTTTATGTTTCATGAATAAATTTCATCAAAACAAGTTTACATGTTTTATATGTGTTTTGGATTTCATCCAACACATTGATGATTCAAATGTTTAGAAAAACTTATTTTGATGTTTCTATTTCATGGTTTTAAGTTTTGTTAAAGTCAAAACTTATTTTGAGCTTAATTGTCAAAAATATAGATATTTCATCTTATATATGTACTGGATCATATCCATACACACTATGCTTCAATAGTGTTTAAATATCTTGTTTTTGTATTTGAACATGTTTTGGAAAAACCGTATTTTTCTTTAGAAGTTTGATTTTTGAAAAATATCGTTTCTGTTTAAAGCTTTAACTTTATACCTTAAAAATAATTCAACATGTTTGTAATATGTGTTGATTTTTGATCACACATATTTGTACTTCAAAGTATTTTAATGAACTTATTTTTGTGGATTTTTATAGGATTTAAATAAAATTTTAGGGTTTTAAAAAGATCAAGTTTTAATCCTGAAAACCCTGACCTGGGCTTCTGGCGGTCGATCGAGCGGTCGACCGAACCAGAGGTCGGTCGATCGAGTGGTCGATCGATGTGCACAAAATGTGCACACAACCCTGGCTTGAGGGCCGGTCGACCAGCCGGTCGACCGATCTAGAGAGTTTGCTATCTAGATCGGGCCCCAGTCGATTGAGCGGTCGACTGGCCATAGAGCAGTACTCTTTGGTTCTTTCCTTGGTCAACTGAGTGATCGACCGACAGGAAAGACCTGGGTGCGGTCGATCGAGCATAAATATGACCCTTGGCCGGCCGACTGGCCAGCCATCTAGCCCCCAACGGCTAGTCTTTTGATGGCTCTATAATGGGTCTTTTGGATAGATTTTTGGGTAAGATTTTAAGGTTGTTTTCTAGAGCTCTTTTCCAGAGTTTCTACGCAAGTTTTTAGAGCTTCATTTTCATATCCAAAAGAGAGATTTCAAGAGTTAATCTCTCGTGTTTTCAAAAATATTTTCTTGAGATTTTTCACCTCTTCATCTATTTAGTTTTCTCACACAAACTTGAGCTTTCTATTGCTATACTTATCCTCTAAGGATCACTTATTATAAGAGTTATTTTTATGATCAAGAGAAGTGATCACAGGTTTTCATCCTTGTATTGTGAGGAGTTGTAGAGGTTGTGGCATCGGTGAAGAGTATTTTGTGATAATCAAGTGAAGTGATCTCCAAGTGTTCCAACTTATGGTTGGAGGAGGTGTAGAGGTGCGGTCTCAGCAAGCTAGTATGCTTGCGTATGTTGTTCTTGCAGGAACATGATTAACTTGCGGGTCAAGGAGTTCTTGAGGAAGCTCGTTGTAGGTGTTGCGGCACCGAGTGATCTTGCGAGATCGAATATAGTGGAAATCTTTCATAGTGTTGAAAGTGGGGACGTAAAACAAGTGTGCTCGAGTCTCGAAACAAATCTCCCCTATTTGCGATTGCTTATCTCTCTCTCACTTGTGTTTTATATCTTGCATGCTATTATTGTTTATATCCTTTACAACCTTGATATTCCCTTACGCTTCAATTATATATTTGCTTGGGATTGTTTGCTCACACTAGTATTCAACCAAAAGAGCCATAGTCGCACCTTAACTCTTAATGTAGAGGAATCTTAAGGAGATAGTCCAGAGCCCTTCACCGAAAATTCGGTTGCACTCTTGTGTTATACTTTGTGTGCTTGTATAATAGCTTTAGTTTGCATAATTAGTTTTAATTCCGCATTAGTTTTGCATTTGATTAGCTTGTCACCTATTCACCGTCCTCTCGGTGACTTACAATTGGTATCAGAGCTTGGTGCTCTTGATTTGGGTCAACAACCTTGAGTTAAAGATCCTCATTTTAGCTAATCACAATATTTGTTTACATACACATATGGATTTAATGACACCTCTCATGTTTGACATTCTTAACCTCCAAACTTGAAAAGTTAAGATATCTATGTACTTAAAGCCCTAGAAATTCATGTTTATTTTGCCACCATTAAAGATTCTTATTTGATTAATGGCAAAAATTTAGAGGCTAACGCAAAAGCCATTCATGCTTTAAAAAGTACCCTAAATGATGATTATTTATCTAGGATGTCTAATATTGATTCAGCTCTATAACTTGGAACACTCTTTGCTCTCTTGGGGAACAAACACCAAGAAAAAGGGAGTGACTCGGATGATGGAAGTCATGCTTTCAACATGTGCTACATGATCTAAGAGGATGACCCCTTGAGGTAAATACTGAATCCAAGCTAAAAAAGCTAATAAATTTGAAATTGTTTCAAAAGAAAATGAATTTTTGAAAAGCCAAGTTATTTTGGTGGAAAAGGAAAAGGAGATTGTTTTAAATGAAAATAATTCTTTCCAAAAGAAAATTATTTTAAAATAAAAAGAAAAAGATTGTTGATTCTCATGTTGCTTCTTCTAAAACTGAAAAGATATTTGTACATTGAAAAAGAGCATAGATTGTTTGGGCTCCACTTTGAGCCAATGTGCATTTAATCATAATAAATTAGAATCTATGTTTTGCAAGAAACAAATTCCGCACATTCATGCATATACCCATGGCATACACGTGCATACCATGATCACACCTATTCTCATATGTATGCTAGAGTGTACACATGTACACATTATGGCCGTAAAGACCATCTTGCAAAATTTTGCTTTGATAGAATAAATCATTTAAATTTTGCTAATAAAAATATTTAGGTTCCTATTATTTCTAACCCCCGTGGACACAACAAAAAGATATGGGTACCAAAATTCTCACCTCCTGTGTTTGATGTAGGTGTGGACTCTCACAAAACGTAAGAGAATTGGTGTCTTGGTGATGGATGCACTTGGAGCTTGATGGACATACCCAATTAATGCATCACTATCAAGGAAGCATGGTGGGAGGACCACCTCGTGTTTTTGGAGAAATGAATTGGCTACATCAGTTTTGGTAACCATTTCTTCCTCCTCTTTAAAATGTTTTAAATGTTTATATGCTAGTATAAGTAACCTAGACTCTATCATATGTTGTTTTATGCCTATAGTTGAGTTGATTGGTTACCTAAAATATGCACGTAATTTTGAAAATAATATTCATGTTTCAAATTGATTTAAATGCCTATTTTTTTTGGATTGATTTATGTTTTTGTATGCTTTAGTTAAGGTATATATTAATTTAAATGTCTTAAAACTTGTGTTATACATATACAATTTTTGAGTTACATGCTATACATGCTCCATTCCTTTTATGTACTCAATTATTGTTGATTGTACTTTATATGTCCTTGAAAAGTCACCTAGAGGGGGGGTGAATAGCTGACAATGCTAATCTAGGAACTAAATGCGGAATTTAAAAACTTAATGCAAATTACACTCAAGTGTGATCAACAAATGATGCACACACAACCAAGCCAAGCAAATATGAATGCACAATATAAATAATTGCAAGGCACAAAGTAAAGAGAGAGATAGAGAGAGAGTCAATGGATCAAGCGCAAACAACGAGATGTGTTTCGAGGTTCGAGCACCCAGCTCTACATCCCCGCCTTTGACACACGAAGGATTTCTAATCCACTAGCTAGTCCACAAAGAACTCTCACAAGGAGTACCCAACTCCTCTCTTTACAACCACAACCTCCTCCTTGAGGCAAGCTCCAATCCAACAAAACAATCACCTCACAACTTGAGGGATTAGCACAAAGCAAACACAAGGATCACCTCACAACTTGAGGGATACAACCCAAGGCACAAAGCCAAACAAAGATTGGGTTTTCAACTTGGTGGTTCAACAAGCAACCACAAACAATTTCTTCTCCCACACAAATATCCTATAGAAGAGATAGTAGATGTTGCTCAAGTGTGGAGAAAACCAATGGAATGGAAATCAAAATCACAAAGAAAAATCCTTGGGAAATAATAGAAAAAAAAATGGTGAAGTTCAATCAAAAGCTTTTCCCAAAAACCCTCTTCTTTGATTTTCCAAACCCTAGCAAAAACACCAAAAAAGATTGTTCAATTCAAGTCCAAAAACTTCTTTTGATTGCAGTGAAAACACCAGAGAGTATGGAAAAAATTCGCACAAAAAATCTTAGAGAAAAACTCTTGCAAATGGGGGTATTTATAGGCAAATCTGAAAACTAGCCGTTTGAAGCAGATTTCGCAAAAATAACCCTGCCGGTCGACCGGCCCGGTCGACCGTCCAACGGTCAATTTTTGACCGTCGACAGCTGCCGGTCGACCCAAACAAACAGAGAGCAACTGCTCTCAGTCGGTCGACCGGCACGGTCGACCGGCTACAAGTGTAGCCAGCGTGCACGTATCCGTGCACGTCGGTCGACCCGGACGGTCGACCGGCTATATGGTGCGGTCGACCGTTCCGGTCGACCGACCTAGCCTGGCAGACACTGATCTGGTCAGCAAAAACATGAAATTTTTAATCCTAAAAATTCTCATTAAATCTCTAAAAATCCACAAAAATAGTTTTATCATTTTGCATTGATATATAACATGTGGTAAAAAGTTTAGCTCAAATATCAATCAATAAGGACTATTTTTTGTGTTATAGAAATTTTGCCAAAAATCAAAAACTGTATTTTCTAAAACTTGGATCTTTGAGTAGAAAATACATTTTGTCTAAAACTCATCCAAATACAAAAACATGATATTAAAAACATGATGCATATGGATAGAAATCCAATATACATGAAACATATACATATCATAGTTTTTGTCATTAATTCCAAAATATGTTTTGACAAAAATACCAAAACATAAAACACATGAATAAGTAAGTCAAAACTAAGTTTGTCTAGGAAATTAAAGCATGCATGTATATAGAACAAATCATATATACATTAAACCATGTAAACTTGTTTTGATATAATATCTATTCATGCAAACCAAGATCGGTTAAACCAAAAATCGAAAACCAAAACATGAAACGTGTGTGTTGTGAACTTGAGCTTATCTTACTATTCTAATCTTTACAATTTGGATATAAACACAAAACTAAATTAGGATACCTAAGTCTTCTTGTAGAGCGCAATCTCCAAGCCGACTCGATCCAAAACTCTTTGATCCACCGAGCAAGTGCTATATGATCTTTGACGCTCGGGCTCTTGAATCAACATGTGAAAGATGTGTGGAAGCTTTCACCAACTAATATCTTAATTAATGATCTGAAACTTAAACATCACAAGATAATTAGTACACATAACTACATGAGTTAATCATCATCAAAACTAGAGTGGAAAGCCTTTGGGCCAAAAATCTCCCCCTTTTTGATGATGACAAAACTCATGGAGTTATATATGCATGGATTAAAGTTAAGCTTCAAAGAAGCTCCCCCTTAACTCATGCATAGGATAAACAACTAATAAATGGCTCTAGATACCAATGAAATTATAAAGCAAATAAACATATTCTCGATACCAATAAGCAAAAACAAATAATCATGCTCTTGATACCAATGAAAATCTTTAAAAAATAAACATGCTCTTGATACCAATTAAACTAAACATAACATGCTCTAGATACCAATTAAACCCAATATATGCAAAACAAAACTCATGATCTCTTTTACAAGCTCTTGATACCAAAACTAAGCAAACTAAACATGTTCTTTAAATAATGCTTTGGATACCAATTGAACTTAATAAAAACATAAAACATGCATATGCAAACATGCATATAAACTCAAATTCTTCTCCCCCTTTTTGTCAATCATCAACAAAGGGGTTTAAAAACAAAACTAATGAAAACATATTCTTTTTATATTCAAAACAAGGAATCAAAAACAAGGGATGTTCTCCCCTTTTTGTCTAAAAACAAATATGATACCAATTAGAAGAAAATGTGTCAAGGAAGTGCATATTGATACCAATTAAAAATGAAACTATATCAATTGAAGAACAAAATTCTTGAAACCAATTGATAAGTAAACAAACAACATACCAATTATAAATAAACAATCTTGATATCAATTGAAATAAACATAACAAATTTTGAATTTCTAAACATAAATGTTGATACAAATTGAAATTAGACATAGATCTTTAATACCGAAGTATTAAACATATAAACACATATGATTTTGACACCAATTGAAATTATTGCCAATTGAAATTATTTTCTATCATAAAGCAAGGGAGTGGAATACTAAAAATCAATTGAAAGAAGAAATACAAGATTTTCTCCCCCTTTATGAAATACCAATAAAAACTATGATAAGGCTTGAATTAAGATACCAATTGAAAACTAAATCAATTGAAACAAAGTTGAAGCTCAAGCTTATCATCATAAACAAGATTTGTGCTTAAAGATATAGGGATATAGTAAGCACAACTAAAACATATACATATGTATGAAAAGATAGATACCAATAAAATTGATATTCTTTGAAATGCAAGCATACATATATGAAAATATATGAGTATACAAGAAATGTCAAAATTGATACCAATTGAAAGAATTCAATGATACCAAATGAAACAACAATAAGATCAAGTGTATATCTCATATTCCTATACCTCCCAATCATGGACAAGTTTTAAATGATTTTCATTTTAAAGCATACATGAACATGATCTCCCATCCAACCTCCCATTGATGGTAGGGGTTTTCAAAAATAGGTTTACAGCTATAGTATGTTTGAAAACTACTACCAAGGAAGAATATCACAAGTAGTTATATGAATCAACTAGTATGAGATCCTTCAAACGAAAATAACAAAAAAAAAAATTTTTCATGAAGACACATGTAAACCACATGGCACTAAAACACTCAAAATTCATATAGCACAATTTGTACTCATGAAAACTAAATCATGAGAAAACATTAAATAAGGTGAGTGTACAAGTGTTGTGAGAAACATATCAACATGAAAATGGACAATCAAGCTCAATAGTAAAAACATGAAACTCATCTAAGATGTGAAATCACCTATTGAAATCATCTTAAAAACATGATATTCATCATAAATGTGAAATCACCTAAAAACATGAAAATCATCAAAACATGATTTAAACTTCAAGACATATGTATGTCATGTACAAACTAAAGTATACATACATATCCTAAACACAATGAGACCACAAAAGTATATGCATGAAGGCACGTGGCTCAAGGATGTATATGTATAAATGATAATTTGGTCTAGATGGACATATACATGAAGTCAAAAAAAACATGTAAAATGATGAATACAAGTCAAATGCAAGAATCATCAAAACTAGACAATACTAGTACATCAAGTGAATACAAATGAGCGTTTAAGCACAAACATATATAAAGGTCTATTTGTAGCTCACTAGTTATACAAGTATAAATCCTAGTCTTAATGAAACTATCATTCAAGCAAGTAGTCAAAACATGAAGCATAAAACGGAATTCATAACCAACATGATAAACATAATAATCAAAACATGAATTATTAAAATAAAAAGTCATAGTCAACCATATGATTAGCATGACAATGACATGTGCATTAGATCTATGATTAACATGATAGCTAAAACATAAATAGAACACAAATATGGGTCCATACTAAACATGGGTGATCTCAAAAGCTATACATGCATGTCAAGGGTCTAATAAACATGGCATTTAACATACTAATCATGAAACAATAAAACAAGGTAAATAAAACAAAAATCATAAACATCCATAAGATCATTATGTATATGCATGTACATTAGATCTAGGGCATACATGATAGTACTAAACAAGGTGAGAACACAAAGATAAGATCCATATGAAACATGGGTGCTCAAGTAACTAAACATGTATAACACTAATCTATCCAACATAGCATAAGCATAATGAACAATGAAACAAAACATGCTATGAATAGATGAACATGTAAAAGCATGCAAATAAAAATGGGAGTTAGAGAATGATACCAAAACTGATGAAGGTGCATCTCTAGTTCTCCAAACCAATGGTGGTCCTCCCACCAAATTCCCTTGAGAGTGAAGCATCCAAATGGTTCTCTTTTAAGCTTAGAACGCTTCCACCTCAAGGCACCAATACTCTCACGTGATGCGAGAGCTCCCACCTACATCAAAAGTCAAGGAGGGGGTTTTTGGTACCCATTTTCTTTTGGGTCCACGGGGGTTAGTATCCTTTCTAACCCAAACAAGATTTTTTGCTAAATTTTCATGATAAATGCGATCATAACAAAATCTAGCAAGATGGCCTTTTTGGCCACAATGTGTACATGTGTACACATGAGCATACATGTCATGGTTGTGTCCGTGGAAAGCATGTGTATGCCGTGTGGGTGTGCATGCAAAGATGGACCTTGTTTCTTGCGAACCAAGGTTTCCAAACGTGAATGATTCAATGTGCATTGGCTCAAAGTGGAGCCCAAACAATCAACACTTTTCTTCAAAACATTTATATCTTTTTCAATAGTGAAAGATAAAGTGGAGTATGCAATAGGTGTGCAAGAAGAAGAAGAAGCTATACTATCATGGCACACATGAGAATCAATTTCATTTTCAAAGATTCATTTTTCTTTAAAACCAAATTCAACTCTTTTGAAATTGAATCAATTTTATTTTTCAAAACAAGATTATCTTTAAAAGTAAAATCCAATTTTGAAGACAAAATCTCATTGTGCTTCACAACATCATCACTATCATTTTTGCCTTTTAAAACTTCAATCTCATTAAGGGCAAGGTCTAGTTGAGATCTTAGTGAGTCACGTTCACTAGTGATCTCTTCCTTCTCTTGCAAAACCAATTCAAAATTAGAACACAAATCCTTTAATTCATTTTTCAAAATAAGGTTGTCTTCTTTCAAAAGATTGTGTTTTTCTATAAATTTTCAAGCTTTTGAGCAAGTTCCAAATTCAATGTTTGAACTTCAAAACAACCATGGCAATAGGAACTAGAGCTATCATCTAATTGAGTGTCCGATTGTACCTCAAGGGAGTTATTCCCTTGGACCATGAAGCAATGCTCTTCGGACTTTTCTCTCTTAGATCTCCTCATCTTGTTGATAATCCTTGGAAGCTCGGGAGAAGTCAATAAGCTCCAAACAGCAAAAGCCGAGTCATAACGATCAAAAACCGGTAAAAGATGTTCACTAAGAGATACTCTAAGTGCTCTAAGTGCTAATGCATTTGCCTTTTTATGCTTGCTACTATTAGGGAATGATTCCATAGTGGAGGCTTGATAAACTAGATGACCTAGTGATTTTAAATGCCTACTCATATTGGCCTTCCAAACATCAAGTCTAATATGGTCAAACATAGGAGGGCTATCCATGAGAGCAAACTAAATGAGTGCAAATGAGCAATGCAAATGAAGATTAGCAAACCAAGATCTTACTCCTAGGTGGTTAAACCTAAATATCAGGAGCACTAGCTCTGATACCAATTGAAAAGTCACCTAGAGGGGGGGTGAATAGGTGACAATGCTAATCTAGGAACTAAATGCGAAATATAAAAACTTACTGCAAATTACACTCAAGTGTGATCAACAAATGATGCACACACAACCAAGCCAAGCAAATATGAATGCACAATATAAATAATTGCAAGGCACAAAGTAAAGAGAGATAGAGAGAGAGAGTCAATGGATCAAGCGCAAACAACGAGATGTGTTTTGAGGTTCGAGCACCCAGCTCTACATCCCCGCCTTCGACACACGAAGGATTTCTAATCCACTAGCTAGTCCACAAAGAACTCTCACAAGGAGTACCCAACTCCTCTCTTTACAACCACAACCTCCTCCTTGAGGCAATCTCCAATCCAACAAAACAATCACCTCACAACTTGAGGGATTAGCACAAAGCAAACACAAGGATCACCTCACAACTTGAGGGATACAACCCAAGGCACAAAGCCAAACAAAGATTGGGTTTTCAACTTGGTGGTTCAACAAGCAACCACAAACAATTTCTTCTCCCACACAAATATCCTATAGAAGAGATTGTAGATGTTGCTCAAGTGTGGAGAAAACCAATGGAATGGAAATCAAAATAACAAAGAAAAATCCTTGGGAAATAATAGAAAACAAGATGGTGAAGTTCAATCAAAAGCTTTTCCCAAAAACCCTCTTCTTTGATTTTCCAAACCCTAGCAAAAACACCAAAAAAAATTGTTCAATTCAAGTCCAAAAACTTCTTTTGATTGCAGTGAAAACACCAGAGAGTATGGAAAAATTCGCACAAAAAATCTTAGAGAAAAACTCTTGCAAATGGGGTATTTATAGGCAAATCAGGAAACTAGCCGTTTGAAGCAGATTTCGCAAAAATAACCTGCCGGTCGACCGGCCCGGTCGACCGTCCAACGGTCAATTTTTGACCGTCGACAGCTGCCGGTCGACCGCCCCGGTCGACCCAAACAAACAGAGAGCAACTGCTCTCAGTCGGTCGACCGGCACGGTCGACCGGCTACAAGTGTAGCCAGCGTGCACGTATCCGTGCACGTCGGTCGACCCGGACGGTCGACCGGCTACATGGTGCGGTCGACCATTCCGGTCGACCAACCTAGCCTGGCAGACACTGATCTGGTCAGCAAAAACATGAAATTTTTAATCCTAAAAATTCTCATTAAATCTCTAAAAATCCACAAAAATAGTTTTATCATTTTGCATTGATATATAAACATGTGGTAAAAAGTTTAGCTCAAATATCAATCAATAAGGACTATTTTGTGTTATAGAAATTTTGCCAAAAAGCAAAAACTGTATTTTCTAAAACTTGGATCTTTGAGTAGAAAATACATTTTGTCTAAAACTCATCCAAATACAAAAACATGATATTAAAAACATGATGCATATGGATAGAAATCCAATATACATGAAACATATACGTATCATAGTTTTTGTCATTAATTCCAAAATATATTTTGACAAAAATACCAAAACATAAAACACATGAATAAGTAAGTAAAAACTAAGTTTGTCTAGGAAATTAAAGCATGTATGTATATAGAACAAATCATATATACATTAAACCATGTAAACTTGTTTTGATATAATAACTATTCATGCAAACCAAGATCGGTTAAACCAAAAACCGAAAACCAAAACATGAAACGTGTGTGTTGTGAACTTGAGCTTATCATACTATTCTAATCTTTACAATTTGGATCTAAACACAAAACTAAACTAGGATACCTAAGTCTTCTTGTAGAGCGCAATCTCCAAGCCGACTCGATCCAAAACTCTTTGATCTACCGAGCAAGTGCTATATATGATCTTTGACGCTCGGGCTCTTGAATCAACATGTGAAAGATGTGTGGAAGCTTTCACCAACTAATATCTTGATTAATGATCTGAAACTTAAACATCACAAGATAATTAGTACACATAACTACATGAGTTAATCATCATCAAAACTAGAGTGGAAAGCCTTTGGGCCAACAGTCCTAGTTTTGATGATTCATGCATATTTATATAATATATCATGTTTTTGAAAAAAAACTTTTATATGAGTTTTATTTTGAGCCTTATTGATTTATTTCATGAAGTTATTGTTCACATGATTCTTGTACACTCAGCTTTATATTTACTCATGACTTTATTTTCATGAGCACATTTTTTAGTTTTATAGATTTTGAGTGACAACTCTTATGTGATATATAATTTGGGTTTCATGTTTTGAAGGATCTTTAACTAGTTTTTTAAAAATCATTTAAACTAGTTATCTATTCTTCAAGTTGGTAGTATTTTCAAACTATACTAAAATGACCTTCAAATCTTATTTTTGAAAACCCTACCTTCTAAGGGCAGTTGGTTGGGCTACCATGCCTTGTGTGCCTTATTGAAAATCTATTTAACATGTTCATGATAAGGGTGGATAATATGAGTTATATACATAATTTTCATAGAATTTTATTTTTGTATACTCATACAAGTTTTCTATATATGTATGCACCAAAATTCAAGTGGTATTTCCATTTTCATACAAACATATATATGATTTAGATTGTGCTTATTTTACAATGCCACATATTTTATAGTACAAACTTTTTATGCTAAGCTTGATTTAATTCTAAATGTTAATTGATCTCTTTACAAGCTTATGCATTAATTTCAATTGGTATTTTTTTGATATTATGATGTACTTTATTTTCACCTTCAATTGGTATCAAAATCTAATATTGTTATCTTAAAGATTTTGTTTATCTACAAGTGGTACCAATAGTTGCTTTGTCAACTACAATTTGATTTCGTTGGTATCATAATTTATTTTGTTGACTTCAAAAAATTTCAAAATTTATTTTAAAAGTGATTTTAAAATTTGTTTGATATATATTGCCTATATATAAGGGGAGATTAACATCTCCTCTATATATAGATTCATGTTGAGTATATTTTACATATTGAGAAGCTTGACCTCTTTTCTTTATGTGGTACACGTGTGTAAGGGGAGCTTAACATCTCTGTCTATACATTGTATATTTTGCTTATTTGGTTTAGGGTTTAGTCATCCCTTCTCCATGTAATGCATGTATACAGGGGAGCTAACCTAACAACTCTCCTCTTCATGAATATATATCGCATATACATCTTTATTGTTTGTTTGTCTTCACCCCTTTGTTGATGAATAGACAAAAAAAGGAGAAGAATTTAGAGAGTTTATATATGCATGTTTATAATTGTTGTTTATGCATATATGTTTGTTTAGTTTATGTGCCTTCATTGAATATATTTATTGTTTATGCTACGCATGAGTTAAGGAGGAGCTTCTATGAAGTTTATCTTTAATGCATGCATATATAACTCTATGAGTGTTATCATCATCAAAAGGGGGAGATTGTTGGCCCAAAGGCCCATCACTCTAGTTTTGATGATGATTAACTCATGTAGTTATAGTACTAATAATCTTGTGCTCATTTAGTTTCAGATATTTGATTAAAATCTTAGTCGGTGTTTAGCTTCAATAAAAGATTCAAAGTCAAGTTTTGAAGCTAGCACGTGTTGATTCAAGAGCTCGCGTGTCAAGATCGCATCGAGTACTAAAGAGGAGTCTAGCTTTATAGATCATAGTTTGGATCAAGTCAAGATGGAGAAGAAGATTTTCAAGAGAAGATTTTTAAGAAGACTTGAGTCCATGTTTATAAGTATAAGATTTTTGTTTTTAGATAAAATGTAAAGGATAGATTAGTTGCGGATTGCTCAAGCTCATACACACACACAATTTATATAGTGTTTTCATAAGAAATAGTTTTAGTTTTTGAAAATACATATTTTGATTTTGAGCTCCAAAGAATAAATCTTTATATTTTATGAATAGATTTCATTAAAACAAGTTTACATATTTTATATGTGTTTTGAATTTCATCCATATACATTGATGGTTCAAATGTTTAGAAAAACTTATTTTGATGTTTCTAGTTCATGGTTTTGAAATCGCCTAGAGGGGGAGGAATAAGTGATAAGGCTAATCTAAAAACTAAATGCGGAATTACAAAACTAATTTGCAACAACACTTAGTGCAACCAACGAGTGTAGCCGAATTCCTCGTGAAGGGCTCTGGACTAACTCCTCTTGATTCCTCTGAATAAGAGTTGAGGCGCTATATGAAGCTCTCGTGGTTAAGCACAAGTGAGGCACATAAGCAAACACAACCAAGCATATAAGAATAAGCAATATGGATCAATGCAAGGCACAACACAAGCATATAATATATGAATGATATGAATGATGCACAACACAAATAAACAGAGAGAGAGTTTAGAGTCAATGGATCAAACGCAAACAACAAGATGTGTTTCGAGGTTCGAGCACCGAGCTCTACGTCCCCGCCTTCACCGAGAAGGATTTCTAATCCACTAGGAGTACCGAACTCCTCTCTCACTCAATACAACCAAATCCACCTCTGCTGAAGAGGGATACAAGCACAATCCACCTCTACCGAAGAGGGATACAAATATCAACCAACTCCACCTCACCAAGAGGGAGTAAACCACAACCTCAACCTCTACCAAAGAGGGAGCAACCAACAACCCAAATCCACCTCTACCAAAGAGGGATATCACAAATGGAAGGGTATACAACTTGGAGGTTTCCACAACCTCAAACAATTTCCTTTTTCCACAAAACAATTGATCCTAAATAGATAGGATAGGAGATATAGCTCAAGTGTGAAAAACTAAGAGTTTGGAAAACAAAAACTCAAAGAAAAAACACTTGGGAAAACACTTTGAAGATGATAGAATTGAAGAACAAAACAAATCTCCCAAATTTCTATTTTCTTTGATTTTTCCAAACCCTAAAACACAAAACCAAATTTGAAGTTTAAAGCCCAAAAACACTTTTGAAAACTTGGAAATAAACTCTGGAGAAGCTCTAATTTTTCTTCCTTAAAACTTAACCAAAAACTCAAACAAGTAAGGTTTATATAACCCACAAACCAAAACTAGTCGTTAGAGCAGATTTCTGCTCTTGGCGGCTGGCGGTCGACTGCCCGGTCGACCGCCAACGGTAAAAAATATGACCGTTGGAAGCCAACGGTCGACCGGCCGGTCGACCGTAAAAAAACAGAGAGCAAAGCTCTCTGGCCGGTCGACCGCCCGGTCGACTGGCCCAAGAACCTGGCCAACGTGTACAAGTCTGTGCACGTCGGTCGACCGCCCGGTCGACCGACTCTGGGTCCGGTCGACCGGCCCGGTCGACCGCCAGAGCCTGGCAGGCTGGGTTCTGGGTCAGAAAACTGGGTTAAAAAATATTCTAAAAATTCCCATAAATCTTTTAAAAATCCACAAAAATAGTTTCTAACATTATATATGATATACAAACATGTGTTAAAATTTCAACACAAATATCAAACATTTTGAACCATTTTTGTGTCTTATAAATTTTGTCAAAAACCAAAACCTGTATTTTACCAAACTTGGATTTTTCAATAGGAAATCTGATTTTCCTAAAACTCATTTAAGTACAAAACATGATACTTAAACACATTTAGGCATGTTGCATATGAACATAAGTCCAATATACATGAAACATGTACATATCATAGTTTTTGACTTTAAATACCAAAATATGTTTTGTTAAAATATCAAAACACTAAAAACTCATGAATAGGCATATCAAAATAAGTTTGTCTAATAAGTTGAAGCATGCATGTATATAGAACATATCTAATATACATTTAAACTAATTAAACTTGTTTTGATCTAACTATTCATGAAAACCAATATTGGTTAAATCAAAAATCGAAATACCGAATCCAAAACATAAAACGTGTGTGTATTGTGAACTTGAGCATATCACACTATCTAATCTTTACACATGGATCTAAAATACAAACTAAACTAGGATACCTATGTCTTCTTGACGATCTCCATCTTCAAGTCGACTCGATCCAAACCGTGATTCACCGAGCTTGACTCCAATGAGTGTTATATATGATCTTGTTGCTCGGGCTCTGGAATCACCATGCGAAAGGCTTAAAAACTCCTTTGTTGAAGCAATCACCAACTAATATCTTGATAAAAGATCTGAAACTAAACATTACAAGATTATTAGTAAACATAACTACATGAGTTAATCATCATCAAAACTAGAGTGGAAGGCCTCTGGGCCAACAATCTCCCCCTTTTTGATGATGACAAAACTCATGGAGTTATATATGCATGGATTAAAGTTAAACTTCAAAGAAGTTCTCCCTTAACTCATGCATAGCAATAAACAATAAGATATGCAATGAATATTAAATATGAAAAATGCATAGACATGCATAAAACATTGAAATGTATAAAACATGTTCTTGATACCAATTAAACGGTAAAAACTTTATTAAAGCTCTTGATACCAATAAAATGCTCTTAATACCAATAAACAATATACTAATAAAAAACAAACAAACAATGTTTCTAGATAAACAAAACATGCATACAAAGCATGCATATAAACTCAAATACCTCTCCCCCTTTTTGTCAATCATCAACAAAGGGGTCAAAAATAATAAAAAATGTTCTCCCCCTTTTTGTCTAAAATAAAAAGAATGATACCAATAAGGGGTGACATAAAACAAATCAATAAATGATATATGCGATATACATTCATGAAGAGGAAGACGCAAAGTTAACTTCCCTACATATATGCATTACATGAAGAAGGGATGACAAGCCCTAATTCACATAACACATAATATGCAATGTATAAGAGGAGATGTGAAGCTCCCCCTACACACGTGTATCGCATAAAGAAGAGTTGTCAAGCTCCTCAATATAAGATACACTCAACATGAATCTATATGTAGAAGAGATGTTAAGCTCCCCTTGCATATAGGCAATACAAATCAAAACATATTTTTGATACCAATTGAAAGAAAACAAATAATCATCTTAATACCAATTTAAAATATATTTCATTTTGAGCATATGATACCAAATCAAAATCAATATTCATTTTTTTAATCATTTTCCATCATAAAGTATGGGAGTAGAAATCAACGGTAAACAATTGAAAGATAAAAAATACGAATTTTCTCCCCTTTATGAAATACAAAATAAAACGATGCATAAGCTTGTGTTTAAAATACCAATTGAAAACTAATCAATTGAAACATGATGGTCATTGAAAATTCAAGTTTTACCATAAACATATATATGTATGAGAAATTAGATACCAATCGAAATTGATACAATTTGAAGTGAAAGCATACATACATAAAAATATATATGAGTATACAAGAAATGTCAATATTGATACCAATTGAAAGAATCCAATGATACCATTGAAACAACAATAAGATTCAGTGTATATCTCATATTACCTACCACCCAATCATGCTCAAGTTTAAAATGATTTTTACTATAAAGCAAACATGTGCATGGTCTCCCATCCAACCGCCCTTAGAAGGTTGGGGTTTTCAAAAATAGGTTTGAAAAATATAGTATGTTTGAAAACTCTACCAAAACGAAGAATATCAAAACTAGTTAAATGGAAAAACTTATAAACTAGTACGAAATCCTTCAAGCAAGGAATAAAACAAAATTATATTTCATGAAATACATGTAAATCACATGGCACTAAACACTCGAAGTCCATAAAGCCCATACATACTCATGAAAAATATAATCATGAGAAATATTTAAATGAAGTGAGTGTACAAGTGTTATGTGACACAAATAATCATGAAAATAGACATTCAAGCTCAATATTCCTCAAAACATGAAAATCATCAAAACTCGATTTCTTCAAAGCATATGTATGTCAAGTATAAACTAAAGTACACATACATATCCAAAACATAACAAGTCCACAAATGAATATGCATGAAGGCACGTGGCTCAAAAGATGTATATGTATAATCAATAGTTTGGATAAAATAGACATATACATGAAGCTAAATATCGAATCATAAAACATGTCCAAAATGGAGAATACAAGTTTAGAATACATGAATCATCAAAACTAGACTACACTAGCACATCTAATGGGTACAAATAAGCGTTCAAGCACAAACATGTAATGATCTATTTGTGGCCCACTATATGTACAAGTATATATCCTAGTTTCAATGAAAACTAACATTTAAACAAGTAATCAAAACATGAAGAATAAAACAAGACATAAACCAACATGATAATCATAAAAACGATCATTATGTAAATCCACATGCTATTAGAACTATGATATACATAATAGCTAAACAATGGTGAGAACACAACATATGGGTCCATATAAACATGGGTGATCTCAAATGCTATATATGCATGTCAAGGATCTAATAATCATGGCATTATCATAATAATCTATAAACATCAAACATGATATAAACGAATGATATGAAAGCATGTAAATATAAACGGGAGTAAATGATTGTTACCAAAACCGAAGAGGCAACTCTCCATGTCTCCAAAACACGGTGGTCCTCCCACCAAACTCCCCTTGAAAGTGATGCATCCAAATAATCCTCATGAAGCTCGGAACGCATCCACCTCAAGGCACCATCGCTCTCATGTTATGCGAGAGCCCACACCTACATAAAATACAATAGGGGTGGTCTTTGGTACCTATACTCTTTTGGGTCCATGGGGGTTAGCACCTTTTCTAACCCAAACAAATTTATTTGCTAAATTACAATCATGTATTCTATCATAACAAAATTTAGCAAGGTTGCCCTTACGTCCACAATGTGTACAAGTGTACACATGAGCATACATGTGATGGGTGTGTATGTGAGGAGCATGTGTATGCCGTGGAGGGTGTGCATGCAAAGATGGAACTTGTTTCTTTCGAAACAAAGATTCCAAACGTGTATGGTTCTTAGCACATTGGCTCAAAGTTAAGTCCAAACAATCTACACTCTTCATAAGCATGGATATATCATTTTTAATTAAAGAAGAAGTGTGGCATGCAATGGGTGAACTAGGTGAAATTACCCTAGCATGGCAAACATGTGAATCCATATTATTTTTCAAAGATTCATTTTTCTTTAAACAAATTTTCAATTCTTGTGAAATCAAATTTATTTTGTTTTTCAAAGAATTATTCTCTTTTAAAACAAAATCAACTTTAGAAGACAATTTTTCATTTTTCTTCAAAATTATTTCACATTCATTTTTATTTTCAAAAATTTATTTTCTTTTAGGGCAAGTTCAAGCTTAGATTTCAATGAATCCCTTTCATTAGAAATCTCCTCTTTCTCTTGCAAAATCAAATCTAGTTTTGAACACAAATCCTCTTTTTTTTATTTAATTTACAAGTTTTCTTTTTCAAAACTTTATATTTTTCAAGGAGGTTCTCACAAACAATAGATAACTCTTCATTTAAAGCATCAGCATCCATACTATCATGATCATCAAATGAAGAGCTAGCACTATCTAGTTGAGTATCCGAATGTACCTCAAGGGAGTCATTCCCTTGGACAATATAGCATCGTTGTTCGGATTCGTCTCCACTAGATTCATCCTCCGGTTGGATTGGCAATTGAAGCTTGGAGGTGGTCAACGTGTTCCACACTGCAAAAGCGGAATCAAAGTTAGAAACAAGCATAAGATATTCTTTATTTAGCGTGCGTAGCCTCAAGGGCTTGTGTATTGGCCCCTATATGATTGCGGTTACCAAGATAGCATTTCTTGGTAGCGGCAAGGAAAACATGCAAACCTAGGGTTTTCAAATACATGGACATCCTAAATTTTCATGTGTCAATATTGGAAACATCAAACATGGAAGGTGACAAGCAATCCATGAGTGTGTACAAACAAATATACGTGCAAATGCAAATGAAAGATTAGCAAACCAAGATCTCACTCCTAGGTGGTTAAACCAAATATCAGGAGCATAGGCTCTGATACCAATTGAAATCACCTAGAGGGGGGGTGAATAGGTGATAAGGCTAATCTAAAAACTAAATACAGAATTACAAAACTAATTTGCAACAACGCTTAGTGCAACCAACGAGTGTAGCCGAATTCCCCGTGAAGGGCTCTGGACTAACTCCTCTTGATTCCTCTGAATAAGAGTTGAGGCGCTATATGAAGCTCTCGTGGTTAAGCACAAGTGAGGCACACAAGCAAACACAACCAAGCATATAAGAATAAGCAATATGGATCAATGCAAGGCACAACACAAGCATATAATATATGAATGATATGAATGATGCACAACACAAATAAAGAGAGAGAGAGAGTTTAGAGTCAATGGATCAAACACAAATAACAAGATGTGTTTCGAGGTTCGAGCACCGAGCTCTACGTCCCCACCTTCACCGAGAAGGATTTCTAATCCACTAGGAGTACCGAACTTGTAACGCCCCGATCCTAAGGATACGAAGACGTTATGGCGACGCATATACGCGAGGAAAATACCCCACGTATACGCGCTAAGCCTAAATTGTAACCTGTACAAGCTATAATCAGAACTATAATGATCAAGGACCACTGCAATAATACATATAAGACTACACATGATAGCAATGAACAACAGGAAGAAAATGGCAGCTGAACAGAAGTCAAAGGTGATATACAGGAATCAAATAGTAATAACAAGAATAAAATGCAAGTATAGCAGAATCAAAGGGAGAGGACCCAAGCTCCTCGTAAAGCGTACCGCTTCATCAAACACCTGCACATTAGAAACAATCGTCCAATAGCTGGACGTGCAAATCCAGGGTCGTCAGAACGCGACCATAATGAGTGTGTGTGTAAAGGGGAAACAGCTCGTGCAGAAGAAACCATGTGCATATATAATAATAAGGACAACTGCAGATAGAAAGACTAAATAACACAATAAACAACTGAACAGTAACACAAAGGATGAAGACAAGAATACAGATAGCAGTCAAATGGCACAACTATAAATATGCAATCAATGTCAAATAGGTATCCATCACATGTCACTAAACTGGTATTCAAGTCTGGTCATAAGTCTGGTCCTGGTTATAATCATGTATACAGTCATGTGTCATAAGGCAGGGTAACCATTCAGGGTATAACACAATGTGTTCATTCAATTCATTCAATAACAATCAGTAATGTTCTACGTTATCTTTATCACTTTCCCACCGGCGTCCCACAACATCCGACAGTTCACCCTGGAGCCCGCACATCCAGTAGAACTCATCCGAACTCCGATATGCGGGTATCATTGTTCGAATAGGGAAAGAGAACCAAATAACATGCATCCTAGGGGTTATCATCATACAAGTGCGTGTGGATGCTAATAGGCACTGAGAATGCAATATCACGCTAACACCAGGCGTCACGTACAATAGATAGCCCTACAGATTCAAGAGGTGGCCCCCACAGATTCAAGAGGTGGCCCCCACCATGTGTATGGTGTGGCACTTTGCTCCGTGTGGCACTTTGCTCTGAGGGAAACAGGATTCTAGAGGTGGCCCCCGTGGATTCAAGAGGTGGCCCCCACCATGTGTATGGTGTGGCACTTTGCTCCACGTGGCACTTAGTTCCTTTCAAGATCCGCCGGACGCTAGCACGATTGTGGGATACATCCTCGTCAATCCCGACACCAGGCGGCAAACCGCCGGACGCCGGTTTGACTGTGCTATTAACAGGTCAATACTACAGGGGATGTGGGTACCGGGTACAGGAGTCCAGATGTCAAGTAACAGTGATACAGTCATATGTCAAGGTCCAGTGAAAGGTGTCTAGTGTACAGTCAGTGAGGTAATGCCATCAATAACAATCAATACCTTATGCCATTTCAATTACTGGGATGCTACTGGACGGTAACAATATCAGTACAGTAATGATCAATCAGTAATCGTATACACGGTGAACAATATCAGTAACAGTAATAGTAACAGTAACAGTAACCTTGTATACGATGAACAATAGGACTGTACCGTGGTTACGGTCAAACAATCATTTCCCAGTAACTTCAATAACATGGATATAATAACAGAACAGTCTAGCTACTGCTCAACGAACGGTCTCAACTAAAGCTGACCAAAATCTCATCCATCCATGCTAAAGAGATATCAATAACTAATCCATCAACGTATAGTCTCAATACAATTCTCATGAATCACTAAGTATCAGTCCGTATCAGTGCAATCCAAAACGGTGACTATCATATCAATGAATCTGTAATTAGTCCTCTCCTCAACACCAATATGTTCTAATCCTATACCCTCAACAACTGAGATCAAATAATAACTATTATCAAACTCCAAAAATGTAGATCACTATCATAATAAGTCATCTCTGATAACTGAAGTAGTCAATAACTAATCATGAAGTATATAATATGTCCTCGAGATCATCAAGTCAACATATACTGAATCATATCGAAGTAAGGAAATCATCCTCAAATAACTTATGGTCTAGACTATCTACTCTTGGTACTCAATATCATCAATATATCATCTAAACAAATCCCAAATGCCAATAACGTCAATCTCGTCTCAATACAAGTCAGGTTCCAATATAAGGAATATAGATTCTGGATAACCTCCAACTCAAGATCAATCTAAGTCATAACTCAACTAATAGGGTCATATCTGATATGTCCTCAATACTCAACTAATAAAGTCACGTCCAACTACTGTTCATCATTCAATGTAAATAACATAAGTCCCAGATCAATCCAAAGTCATCCTATCTAACTTACATTCCCAACAGTTACATGATCGTCAAGTATCAATATACATCAATGAATTTGATATAATAATTGTCATTCCAACATATATCAATATCAGCACTAATCCCCTCACTCTAACATACAACTCTAAATCTCAAATCCTCAAGAGTTCACATTTCTATTAAGATCAAACATGATATCCCAATACTCGGTATCACAACATATACATGCATCTAAGTTCTATTAGATCAAGTCATTACCACCAATATCCATCTCAAATACCCTCATGCTACATCCTGATATGTCTACAATAATACTCTAGATATACATAGGACAAACATGAGGGTTCTAACATGTATCAATAATCATGCATATCATATCCCTATACACCCAAACATGTAAAATAACAGGAGATGACCGTCCACCTTCATGCTCGGTGATCTCCATACATAAACATGTAACATAAGTGTTCTACTCAACAATTTACATCACATATAAATTAATATCTGCGATCACTTAATAAATAAAGAGAGAGAGAAAGAAAGAGAGAGACACTCACATTGGGGAATCTGGTCGTCGCCGGGCGAGTCGCCGTTACGGTCGCCGTGGCACCGCTCTTCGCTGTCGGACTACATAGGACGGTAGCCAGGGTCCTGGGGAAGACCTGGCTGCAATCTGGAGGTCTCGCGCTCGCCAGAAGGGCCCGGAACTGCCGCTCGCTCGCTGTCTACGCTGCTGGTCTGGACTGGATCTGCTGTGCGCGTCACCGGGCGAGTCGCTGCCGGCGGTCGCTGTGGTGTCGTCCCTCGCCATCGGACTGCACAGGAGGGTGGCCAAGGAGCTGGAGAAGGCCACCATGTCAGTCTCCGACGACGGGCTGGCGTGGATCGGGAGAACGGGCTGCTCGCCTGAACTTGCGCACGCCAAAGCAACACACCCACCTATACTTAAATACATACCCACTGTTAAACACATTCCCACACACAAATAAATATATCCAGAGAGGTAGGAAGATATAATCTCTCTCTCACACAGATGTGACATGCACACAAAATAGCACTTTCAGACACGCCCAAGTAAATATCACACTCACATATAATATATACATATTCGAGTCCCTTAATAATGCAGTATACACAAAATCCCCCAAAGTTGCAGCAAAAGCCTGAAGGATTGAAGTCTTCTAAAATTGTTTCTTTAATAATAAAGGATTGACTATTCAGTGTCTTCCTCTCACTGGAATATTTTAAGACGCAATAGGAGAAAAATCATCACATGGACAAACTGAGTTCAGTTGAAAATTGACTACTTTCTTTAAGACGCAACCAGTAGTAACTCAAAGCAAAGCTCTGAACAAAATCCCAATCTCCAAACATAACTTTAATAAGCAATCAACCGAACTCAACAAAACAAACTCTAAATTTCAGTTCGGGATTAGAGAAAAGGTACTCACGCTCAAAGTCAGGGTGTGCTGGATTGGTTGTGTGGATGGCATGCTGCTCGGGTAGGTGGAGGGAAGACAACCTGGTGCTCGACGGCCAATGGAAGTGGAGGGGGCTCGGCTGTGCTACCTCGGCCTGGGCTTGATTGCTGGATCTCGGGCACGGCAAGAGATGGGGAGAGCGGGGTACGCCAAGGGGATCTGCCGAGTAGGGGCTTGGTGCTGTGGAGAGGCAAATGGAGGGAGGGGATCTCAGGTGGAGCGCTGGGTGGAGTTACTGGGCTGTGCGTGTTGGGGATTGGGGGATCCGGCAAGGAAGGAGAGGATGATCCGGGTTGTTCCGACGTTCGCCGGAGAAGAAAAAGGTCGGCCTGGGCCACGTGGGTTGCTCACACATGGAAGAGGCTTGGTTGGGTTCTGCAAATGGTGGGTTGCCAACCATTTGGGGGGGGCGGCGGCTGGATCTGAGAAGGAAGAAGATAGGTTAGATTAAAGATTAGGTTTTAAATCTTAGGTTTTGGGATTAAGATAGGATTATATAGGAGGTGGTTATTGGGTTAGGTTATGATGTTAATGGGTTGGATCCAATTAGGCTAATGGGTATAGTATTAGGAACGGTTCATGGGCTAATGGGCACAAACGGGTTGAATCCAAATAGCAAATGGGCAATAGGATATACAATGGATAAGAAAATAGGTTGGATTGGGCTAGACAAGGGAAGCATAATCTGAATGAATAACATAAGTACCAAAGCCAATATCAAACTAAATGCCTAAAATAATAGTAACACAATAATAATTACCGAATGCTAACAATAGAATAATAATACATTAACAATAAATAATAATCACAATAGAATAAAAATATTAATAAAGAATAATGACCTTAATGAAACACTGGAAATAATATTTAAATATCAATCAATAATAATAATGGTAAATATAAAATGTCAAATTACTATCTACTGTTGTTTGACACGGAGAGGGGTTGGCTGGTGTAACGCTTCCTGGAATCAGATGGAAAAGATTACAGCCGGCTTAATCTTCCGGTTACAAGGGAGGGGGAATATTGAATCTTGAATTCCCCCTTTGTTTAGTGCTGGGTTCTTCGTGTGGCGGTGGAGAGTGAATCTTGTTCTCCGTTGACCGGATGACTGTTCGGACCGTCGGGGATCTTCTCTTCGGTCGGTAGAGGGAGTAACTCAGCTCCGTCTACCAAAACTCTAGAAGAGGAGGTAGGCGAAGAGCGGCTAGTACTCAGTAAGCTCGCTGAAGGGTTTTCTCTCTCTCTGTTGTTGATCTCTCCTTTGATTGTCGTCTTTTTTCTTCTCGTCGTCAATTGTCCTCCCCCTTCTTTTTTTTCCTTCAATAGTGACGGGACTATTTATAGGGTTTTTAGGGGGTGATCGTGCCCCCTAAAAGTGCTCCACGATGAGGGCCAACTTCCCCGCTACATGGGCGGTGGATGGCGCCATAATCGGGGTAGTTGCAACCGAGACGTGGGTGTCGAGCCGACGCGTCTTGATGCTGAGACGCGGGCTTCGGGCCGACGCGCCTTGATGCTGAGACGCGGGCTTCGGGCTGACGCGCCTTGATGCTGAGACGCGGGCTTCGGGCTGACGCGCCTTGATGCTGAGACGCGGGCTTCGGGCTGACGCGCCTTGATGCTGAGACGCGGGCTATCTCTCGCGTCTTGATTGTCACATTTAGCCTTGCGCCTGGATCTTGGATCTCTGTGTTTTGGTGGCTTGTCTTGGTGATTTTTAGACAGCCTACAGAACCCCCTCCAAGGTTTTCGACATTCCGCAGTTAACTGGGACGGATTTCGAAATACTTTGGACTCTAGCTGAGTTCGCCTTCATGACTAGACTGTTGATGCTCCGGGTTGATCTTATCTGGATTTGGTCTTCGTGAGTGTACTGTTGAACTCTTTGAAGCCATCAGAGTTGATCGTGTTGAGTGTTTAGATGCACAGTCTAAACCTCCCCGATTGCTTTTAGTCTGTCATTGGCGCGCTTTAAGCCAGGAGTGGTTGGTCGTCTGCTTGCGTCAGTGTACTGTTGAACTGATTTTGCAGAAGCAGGAGGCCAAACGCAGGTTCTTTTTCAAAAAGCAGAGATGGTACTGCTGTAAAGGCGCGATTTCTGTAATCGTGCGTCCTTTGGCAATGGAGACGCGACTGATCTTCAGAAGGCAGACGCGATATTTGGCGCGAATTTCTTAGAGAGACGCGGTCGTCAGTCCACAGGAACTTAGATTTACTAAGTCCTTTTGATGAGACGCAGCATCAATCTCAGAGTGATACGCGGTCTTCTTGATGAGACGCAGCTTTGATCCATAAAGTGAGACGCGGTCGTCAGTCCATGGAGTGAGACGCAGCGTCAATCACAGAATGAAACGCGGTCTTCTTGATGAGACGCAGCATTGATCCATAAAGTGAGACGCGGTCGTCAGTCCATGGAGTGAGACGCAGCGTCAATCACAGAGTGAAACGCGGTTGCTAAGAAAGACGCGAATCGATCAGACACGGGATACGCAGCCTCGAGCGACTTTCCCATCTGCGGTCAATGCAGCATGTCTTTAAAAGATTTTTAGGAGATCTTTGAAAGTCAAGCCTTCACCGTCGATTGGGGTTCCGGGTCATCCGTTGCTTCCCAAGATAGTTATCCACGCGTCAGCCTCTTATTGGGTTCAGGCGTTAATGCTCTTGCATGCAGAACCGACGCTGGCGGTTGAAAAACTGGCGCATTTCGACGGTTTCCAAAGCAGCACTCCACGCGTCCGTTTTTGATTGGGCTTTGACAGTTGTGCGCGACGGTTCCGATTGATGCCCCATTAATGACAGTTATTAGGGACTGCCTATAAATAGAGTGCACCCTCTTCCTCTTTAACAATCCAACTTAGACTGTTTTCATTTGTTTTGCTCCGAGAGAAGTCTCGCCTTGAATTATCTTTCAGAGAACCGTCTTCATGGATGAAGGTGACCCCATGGATGAAGATGACCCAGAGCTCTCATGCCTCTGTTTGGTCTCTTCAGAAGGAATCCTCTCTCATGTCATCCTGCGCACCCGCGTTTGGATGCAAAAGAGGTCAACTCTGGACAGAGGTTTCTGCTGGTATGTCACCCCGATGATGTCCATAGCCTGGTGATTAGACTGAAAGGCGTGTACTTATTATGAGTATAAAAATGTATTTTATGTACCCTTTCTTGTCTCCGTTATAGCACAGGGCTATACCGAGTCGGATCTCAGGGAGAGCTCGCGATGGAAGCTTTAAACGTATGGTAGTGAAGTGAACAAACTAGTATCCTTCTCTTGATTATAAACTTAGTGATGCAAATACAAAAGAAACCAAAAGAGGATGGATATGTTCATTGTGGAAGTGGAAAAGAAATCAAGAAGTGGTGTGGATGTGGTATTCACAAGAAAAGAACAAGAAACTTAAAGAAAGCAATCCATAACTAGCTTACCTTGCTAGCTTGCCAAGACTTACCAAACTCCTTGATAATGAAAGCTTGCCTAACGTTGTCACTCCGTTGGCTATGGATTCGTCTAGCGTGTTGACCTAATTACTTTCTCATTTGCAAGATGGTGGTTTAACCATCGGAGAAGAGAAGATCATACACTTGCAAGATTAACAAAAGCAATCACCCATGAGTAGTGAAGTAGCTAAGCTAGTGGTTAGCTAGTACATGGAGAAGAATTAACTACAAGAAGCCATTAAAGAACTAAACAAAGCATTGAAGTAAATTGCATGAAATAAAGAAAGCAAGTAAGAAAGCATGTAAAGAAAGCAAGAAACTAGAATCAAACTCAAGTAGAGGAATGGAGGATGGATCAATCCTTGCATAGCTTCAATTGTCACCATTGATCATTACAAGCTCTCTCCCTCATAATCACTCTCTTTTGTAATGAAATCTAGGGATAGAGAAGAAGAGGGATCTACAAGAACAAAAACCTAAAGAAAATGAAAATTACAACTAATGAACTAATCTCCTCTCTTCTCTGATCAGTCTCAGCTCGCAGGTGATAGTCCAGTATTTATAGCAGATCTGAGAAGCCTCTGGAGAGAATTCTGTTACCACAAAATCCGGAGCCAAACAGCCACCAGATTGCCGCGCCCCTTGCCGCGCCCCGCGGCAATCTTATGGCCGTTGGATCTGATCTTCTTGTTGGAGATCAGTTGGGAAGTGGTTATCCACGTGGCATGGTTAGTTTCTTCGTTTGTTGCGAGGATCTCTCTGGATCTGGAGTGAGATTTGACTTTATCTTGGATCTTTAACTAATCACCTTAATTATTGCTAATTAAGGTAATTAATTACTTTATCTCCTTTTAATTGTGTACCTGCAAATAAGTAGAGAAGAGGATTAAAAATCATATATTTAGTTGTATTATGCATGGGGAATATGATATAAAATATGCAATATTGGATACTAATCACACCCCCACACTTATTCTTTTGCTCGTCCCGAGCAAAACAAAGAAAAAGAAAAGAAAAACTAAGCTACAAGTTTATTACACCACTTTCGCAGGTGACGCGATTGCACTGAGCATGTGCAACAAGCCGTTAAACCTCTAGGTTACCCTAGAGGAGGAGTGTTGTCTCCTGAGGGTTTTCAGCGGATTACACCCACAAAATCCATAAAGAAAGAAGACAAATGTTAGTATTTTGAAAATGCATTTTGAATAAGAGACATGTTTATGAACTATTTTTGCAAAAATATAAGTGATCCTAGGTCATAAGTCCACCTATAATCATTCTTCCTTAAACTTAGTATCCATGCAAGATCTTGTTTTCAATTAAGGTAAGAATTCAAAATTGGATTGAATATTTTATCCTTCATAAAACCTAGATAATATGCACACCGTGCTCTGTGAAAATTTCTGGGATTTCAACTCCAACCATCAAGCCATTTATTTATATATATTCTTTTTTTCTTTTTCTTCCCTTAGTTTTATTAGGCTTTCTAATTCACCCATGTAGCGAGCCTATAACCGATGACTCCCAGACCAGATGGTCTTAGGGCACTAGATGAGGAAACATCCCTCGGGTTTAAGGACTCGAGTGAAAAAGGCCACAAAACTAAAGGGGATTATTCTTAATCACCGTTAGGCGTGAATAATCATGCTTCTTGAGGCACAATTACTCAGCTTAATAAGTGAGATCACTGTTAGGCGTGAGTCATCATGCTTCTTGAGGCACAATTTCCCAGCTTAATAAGTGATCTTTTATTTATATATATTTTTTTTCTTTTTTTTTCTTATTTATTTATATGGCATTTTTGGTTTTTTTGTTTCCATCCCATGAAATGTGTAAGTGTAAAGTGCATATTTATCTAAGGCAAAAAATTCAAGATAAAAATATCTCACCAATTTTACTTACTTAGCCTATAATTTTCAAACAAGATCTATTACTTCAACTAGGTTTAAGATGTCATAATTAAGGCTTTCTTAATCTCTAAGATACATCTTAATTTCTTAAAAATAGAGCAAAACTTTGTTTCTTATTTCAAAAAGTTTTTATTCTTTTATTTTTTTTTTTTTTAAAAGAAGTGTAAAATAAAGAAAATCTAAAAACTCTAAAAGAAGTGTAAAAGAAATAAAATCTAAAAACTCTAAGTTAGTAAACCCTCCCCCACACTTATTTCATGCATTGTCCTCAATGCATCATGATATATGTATGCATGAAACAAAAATGAAGAGGGAAGGAAAAAATTACCTTAAGGTGGTGGTTCCGGTGGTGGTCTGATTGGTCCACGGAACATGGCCCAATCATCTTTTCTTTGGGTTTCAGGAACCCACCAAAATTATTAGAAATATGACCCACTAAAAAGATGTGTGCATTTATGATTTTTATTAAATACCTGACCCCATCTAATTTCAAGATTTTCCTAATAATTTCAGAGTCAAATTTATCAATTACCTTGTCCCAAAAAGGAATATGACATGATAGAACAGTTGACTTGGACTCAGAAAGGACAGGAACTACTACTGACTCAGAAATGTGACTTAAGTCAAGTGATGGTGCAGGAGTCGAAGTGAAGTCAGAAATTGTGTCCAAGTCAAGAAATGAAAACTCAAGTCCACAATCAGAGTTCAACGATGGAATGTGACTTTCTAAAAGTGATATCTCTTTACTTTCAATTTTAAGAAATTCAAGCTCATCACCGTACAATTCTTCAAAACTTAAGTCAACATCTTCCTTAAGAATTGTACAATCAGTTTCAGAAGTAAAGAGATTGAGAAAATCAAGGTCACATTTGAGTTCAATTCCACAAGATGGAGAACTTGCCAGAATGTCAATGGTATCTTCGGAAGTGTAAAATTGGGCAAGTTCAACATGAACCTCAAAGATGGATGATTCACTTTCATTGTGAATTGTGACTGGATTCAATGTCGGCTCCGGAAAGGATTGAAGTAAGGTAAAGATACCGGAGTCATTACTGAATCAGGAAAAAGAATTGAATCACAAAGTTGGGGTTCAAGATCACATTCCTCATGTAGTTCAATTAAATGTAGAGAACTTGCCAATTTATCGATAGGATTTTCAGAAGTATGGAATTGGCCAAGTTCTATGTGATCATCATAAAAGATTGGTGATTCAATTTCACAATGGATAGGAAATGGATCCAATTCTGACTCAGGAAATGGATTGAAATCAGGTAAGGATATGGAAGTCATGATTGAATCAGGAAGTAGATTGGAATCATCAAATGAAAGTTCAGGATCAAAATCATGTTCCAATTCAATTTCAGAAAAAGGAAAATTGCCAAAACGTCAATTGGATCTGGAGTTTGGACAAGTTTATTTTTAGGAGATGAAAAACTTGCCAAAATGTCAATTGGATTTGAATTTTGGACAAGTTCAAGTTTAGGAAATGAAAAACTTGCTGAAATTGAATCTGGATTTCCAAGACTACATGACTCTTTGGATTTAACAGAGTGGCTAGTGACATTAGACATAGGATGAGAATGGAGAGATTGGATCATCAAATCTATGTCACGATTCCTAGCATTTTGAGCATTGGTCAGTCTTCAAGCATCTTTCCATAATCGATGATTTCATTATTTTGATGGAAAGAGGAAGTGTTGTCTTGGAAGTGTGAGTCAAAAGTGTGTGGTGATGGAAAAGTTGACTCACACAAGAAATCTTTACTCGGTTCACAAGCAAATGGTTGTTCATTATGAAAAGGTGGAACTGAGTAAGATTCTTGAGAATATGGTGGAATTGGAGAGACAAATGGTTTTGAAGTTGTTGCTCAACTCTCAGTAAATTGGCTTCTATACTCCTTTGCAACTCAGATTTTTCTTCAAAGGGAGGTTCAGAAAAAGGAGTATATGAAGTGGACTCAGGAAATGAATATGGTGGACAAGGTGAATATGGTGGACAAGGATTTTGATAATTTGACTCGGGGTACTGGAATCCCCAATTACTAGGTAAAGAGTTGAAATTATTTTGAACATGATAATTGTTAGATGGGGTGTATGGGTCGTATTGATTCGGATAAGGCCAACCCGGTGTATGTGGTTGGTGCATATTATAAAACACCGGGTTGGAATTATCCGAATATGGTGTGTGTGTGACATAAGGATTATGATGGAAAGAATTGTAATTGTAAGCCATATCACACAATCACAAACAAAAAACAAACAAACAAACAACAAAACAAACAAACAAAAGAAGAAAAGAAAAGAAAAAAAAAATTCTAACCTAAGTTAGGGTAGACTTAGACCTAGACGACTCCTAACAAATAGATCGTCCAGGGAGGTTCAGTGTAGACTCTAACCACAAGCTAATCAGCCAGGGAAGGGTAAGGTTGGTGGGAGGTTTTCCGTCCGGAGACGTTCCTTAATTAAGTAACCAGCAACCTTCGGGCTTTCGGCCCTCAACCCCTTTCCTAGACACCGATTTTGCAAGAGTTAAATTCCAACACTTTTCCCCCTTAGGAAAATCTCCTAATTGAGTCCGAGATGTCCCTAGGGCCACGTCTACTTGATTTTAAATTAGGCTTGGGTTAGTGAGTGCTTGGGTGTGGTTTTCGGGCTAAGGAAAGGGTAATGACCTCCCCCACCTTATCTTATTTACGGGTATGCCCTTAAATTTGAATGTGCAAGTGTACAAGAAATATAGCTAGGATACACTCAAAGCAAGAAAATCAAGCAAGAGTTTGTCCTAGTCTAAATGCAATGCAAACACGTACCTTGCCTCCACGCACTCTTCAACAGTAAAAGTAAAGAATTGAAAGACACGTGCCTAAAATGCAAGTGTCTAAAAAAAATTTTAGCAATTATCAACCAATTTTTACTGTTGTATTAATTAACAGGAATACAGTGAAGTATACAGGAAATCAAGTATAGAAGCAGTTGTATCTTGCAGAGCAGAAGCCCCTGCAAAAATTTTGTCAGAAGTGAGCTCTTTTGTGCCGCGTTTCCACGGCAAAGCTTGTGGATCCGCGGCACTCCAGAGGGATCCTGGGCTCTGCTTTCTTGAGCAGAGGCCCAGGTCCACTTATATGTAACTGCAACAAAGATTTTCCTGTTTCTTGACCTGTAACTGCAAACAGAGAAGAAGAATCGTTTAGTACTTCACTTTACAACAAAAATAACGTCGCTCTCCCCGGCAACGGCGCCATTTGATTAAGAAAGGATACGTATGCGCCGTATTAGAGAATTGTCATCCCCGGCAACGGCGCCATTTTGATTGGACAGGAAAGGCGTGTACTTATTATGAGTATAAAAATGTATTTTATGTACCCTTTCTTGTCTCCGTTATAGCACAGGGCTATACCGAGTCGGATCTCAGGGAGAGCTCGCGATGGAAGCTTTAAACGTATGGTAGTGAAGTGAACAAACTAGTATCCTTCTCTTGATTATAAACTTAGTGATGCAAATACAAAAGAAACCAAAAGAGGATGGATATGTTCATTGTGGAAGTGGAAAAGAAATCAAGAAGTGGTGTGGATGTGGTATTCACAAGAAAAGAACAAGAAACTTAAAGAAAGCAATCCATAACTAGCTACCTTGCTAGCTTGCCAAGACTTACCAAACTCCTTGATAATGAAAGCTTGCCTAACGTTGTCACTCCGTTGGCTATGGATTCGTCTAGCGTGTTGACCTAATACTTTCTCATTTGCAAGATGGTGGTTTAACCATCGGAGAAGAGAAGATCATACACTTGCAAGATTAACAAAAGCAATCACCCATGAGTAGTGAAGTAGCTAAGCTAGTGGTTAGCTAGTACATGGAGAAGAATTAACTACAAGAAGCCATTAAAGAACTAAACAAAGCATTGAAGTAAATTGCATGAAATAAAGAAAGCAAGTAAGAAAGCATGTAAAGAAAGCAAGAAACTAGAATCAAACTCAAGTAGAGGAATGGAGGATGGATCAATCCTTGCATAGCTTCAATTGTCACCATTGATCATTACAAGCTCTCTCCCTCACAATCACTCTCTTTTGTAATGAAATCTAGGGATAGAGAAGAAGAGGGATCTACAAGAACAAAAACTAAAGAAAATGAAAATTACAACTAATGAACTAATCTCCTCTCTTCTCTGATCAGTCTCAGCTCGCAGGTGATAGTCCAGTATTTATAGCAGATCTGAGAAGCCTCTGGAGAGAATTCTGTTACCACAAAATCCGGAGCCAAACAGCCACCAGATTGCCCGGCCCTTGCCGCGCCCCGCGGCAATCTTATGGCCGTTGGATCTGATCTTCTTGTTGGAGATCAGTTGGGAAGTGGTTATCCACGTGGCATGGTTAGTTTCTTCGTTTGTTGCGAGGATCTCCTCTGGATCTGGAGTGAGATTTGACTTTATCTTGGATCTTTAACTAATCACCTTAATTATTGCTAATTAAGGTAATTAATTACTTTATCTCCTTTTAATTGTGTACCTGCAAATAAGTAGAGAAGAGGATTAAAAATCATATATTTAGTTGTATTATGCATGGGGAATATGATATAAAATATGCAATATTGGATACTAATCACCTGGATTTTGGCATAGGCATCCGAATGAAATTTTGGTGCATTCCTATTCTGGAATTTGTGCTGGTGACTTGAACTTTTCTGAACGCGGGCTCTTGACGCTGGCTTTGCTCATGGCTATTGCCTTGGCGCGTTTCAGACCTGAATCTTGCAACTCCTGTTCACCCAACAGAGAGATGGCAATTTTCGACGTTTGAAGTTTTTCGCGTCTAGTATATTAGACGCGGGTGCAAACTGAGACCGCGTTTGAATCCTGGGCGCGGCACAGTTTTAACTCGCGTCTGTTTCTGCTGACGCGGTGGTTTGACTGTGCAGATCATTTCCGCGTCTGAAGTCTTCAATGACTGCCGCGTCTGTTACTTAGTTTTCTTTTGTTAAAGTATACTAAGTTCCAGATTTTCTGATTCTCTTATTTGTTCTTTGCAGGTTCGCTGGTCTCCTGGAAGAGTGCTTCAACCGGCGAGCTTGCTCAATGTTCGTTTGTAAGAGAGTAAATTATGGTCCTCGTCGTTTGTAAGAGAGTAAATTATATCTCTGACGAGGACCCACATCTCGCCAAGGTCTCTTCAGATCTCCTGCACCACTCTTGCCTGATGGCAAGAGATGGTCAGGTCAAGTATGACGGCGAAGAGGTTCCGGCGGTTGCGGTGGCGGAGAGGATCCTCTTCCTCTCCCATCCCAGAAGTAACATCAAGGACAGTCCATGTCCTTTGGATGGCCTGCGGGGGAAAGATCAACTCTTGAACGAAGGGTTGCAGGCTCTTCTGTTGTCGCTGGACCTAGTGGAGGGTAGCATCCTTTGTGATGACTCCTAAACTTCCTCTCTCACCCCAGTAGTGACTCCATGTTTGTTGGATGGTCTACTAGGGAAAGAGACGCGCCTGAACGAAGGGTTGAAGGACCTTCTGTTGCCACCGGACCTCAAGAACACCATTGCTCTTAGCTTAGTCAGCTAGGGCGCTTTCGAAGTTGGCGTCGTGCATCAAAGTGCAATCGGTTCCAACAGTCGCCACAATTTGGCACTTCTTCAGACATCATGCACTTAGGATCAGATGCGGCTTCAAGGAGTGAGTACGGCCTCAGAGAGAGAGAGAGGGACTTCTTTGTACTCCTTAATTGTAACACTCAATCTTATTGTATAAGAGAGCGTTTTGTATCACTTTCATGTGTTTGGATATGAATAAAAGTGACACTTTTCTTTTTGCCTCTTTCTGTTGTTTTGAATGTTTTGTTTTAGAAGCAAAAGAATGATTTTGGTGGACCCGCCACTTTATAAAAGAAAGTGACAGGGGGAATGCGTACTCCCAGAGAAGGTGAACTTTTGTCAAGTGTCTAGGATTGACTTGATTCAAGGTCAGCTGGGGAATTTGATAAAACATTGTCAGCGGTGTAATGTTAACCTAACAATGTCTTTAGGTAGACCTGTTATCCTGTTGAAGAGAATAACAAGTGAAACTAGACCCGCGAGGAATCTAGTAAAGCTTTACCGTTAGAGGTGTGATATTAACTTAACGGGTTGGAGATAGTCTTGTCAGAAGTGTGGTGTTAACTCGACAAGGATGTGAATCAGAGGTGTGATATTAACTTAACTCAGAATGTCACTGTCATAGGTGTAATGTTTAACTTAACAGTGAGGTAATGCTAGAGGTGTGATGTTGAACTTAGCATTGGTCATCTCGACTTAGACGGAGAAGTCGAGGAAAGGTCATGGCCATAGGTGTATTGTTGAACTTAGCGATGACTCGGATGCTAGAAGTGTAGTGTTAACTTGGCATCGTCCATTTCAGCTTCGATACGGAAGTCTGAAAAAGGTGACTATCAGAGGTGTGATATTAACTTGACAGGCACTCGATGTACTGCTTAGAGGTGTAATGTTAACTTAAACAGTAGTTTGTCAGAGGTGTAATGTAAACTTGACAAGAATTGGCTCGTGATAAGAGCAATTTGAGGACCTGTCATTCTATTGATGAGAATTGACAAGTGGAATTTGAAATGCCAGAGGTATAGTGTTAACTTGGCAAATTTGAGAGTTTGTTACTCTATGCAGAGTTAACAAGCAAAGTTTATACCCGACAAAGGGTATTCATTACCAGAGGTATAGTGTTAACGTAGTAATGATTGCACTTTGTGGTCCTACCATTCTATGGACGAGAATTGGTAAGGGACTTTGGGGGAAAGAGTGGACTCGAGTCCACTTAGGATTTTTAGCAAACCCTCAGCTGTCAACGGGTTTGACATGCCTTTACCAACTACCGTTTGAGTTGGGCTAGCCATGCTATTCCCCTCAGCATGATGAGTTGTCGAGGACTTATGTTGGGCTTAAAGGCCAACATTTTCCTCTATCCTTAGCCGTCGAGGGCGTAGGATCAAAAGGGAACGTGTCCCTTAGGATTTTTAGCAAATCCTCAGCTGTCAACGGGTTTGACATGCCTTTACCAACTACCGTTTGAGTTGGGCTAGCCATGCTATTCCCCTCAGCATGATGAGTTGTCGAGGACTTATGTTGGGCTTAAAGGCCAACATTTTCCTCTATCCTTAGCCGTCGAGGGCGTCGGATGTTTGATCAGAGGTGTACTTATAACTTGATCGGAGGAAGAGTACTATTAAGGATAGTACTTCTTCAAGAATTTGCCATTGATCGGCATCATGAGTGTATCGCCATTTGAAGTTATGAGGCGATATGACCCATTTGAGTAGACTGACTCTACTACAAACGGTCCCTCCCATTTGGGCTGAAATTTTCCTTTTGTCTTGTGCGTCATGACCATGGGTCTTCGGATAGCTAAGACAAGGTCGCCTTTCTTGAAAGTTCGCGCTTTGACTTTCTTGTTGAAGGCTCTGGTGATACGAGCTTGGTAAAGCTCGATTTGTTGTTGGGCCTGCAAACGCTTGTCGTCCAAGGCTTCCAACTCCTGGAGTCGCTGCTGATGCTTCTCCTCAGTTGTCATTTCCGCTGTCAAGGCGACGCGTAGAGAGGGAATTTGTATTTCCAATGGAAGGACGGCTTCGCATCCGTTTACCAAGGAAAATGGCGTGGCTTTAGTTGGGGTTCGCACCGTTGTGCGGTAGGCCCATAAGCATTCACCCAGCTTGTCGTCCCAGTCTCGTTGACTTTTCGAGACGAACTTTTTGAGAAGCTTGCCAATAGTCTTGTTGAAGGCTTCTGCAAGACCGTTAGCAGCAGGATAGTATGCCGTTGAGGACACACTCTGAATTCTGAACTTCGCGCAGAATCTCTGGAAAGCCTGGCTGATGAACTGGGGTCCATTGTCATGGATGATACGCCGAGGCACACCGAAGCGGTAAATAACGTGATGTTTCACGAACTTGATCACGTTAGAAGATTTCACCTCTTTCAAAGGGATAGCTTCGGCCCACTTAGAGAAGTAATCGGTTATCGCTAGAATGAACCGATGTCCTTTCGATGATGGTGGGCTGATAGGGCCAACTACGTCCATCCCCACATTTCAAACGGCCAAGTAGAGGTCGTTGAGTGGAGGTACCCTGGTGCTTGATGGATGAAATCGCCGTGTATTTGGCAGGCGTAACATCTCTTAGCATAAGCGACAGCATCGGCAATCATCTTGGGCCAATAGTAACCCATCCTTTGGAGTCGATGTGCCAATTTCGGGCCAGGTTGATGAGCTCCACAAGTACCATCGTGGGCTTCTTTCAATACTCCTTGGGCTTCTTTTGATGAGAGGCATCGGAGCAGGATCCCATCATGCGATCGACGATACAATGTTCGCGAAATCGCATTATAGTAGAATTTGGGGGCTTTCCTCCGAATGGCGGCCGCCTCCTTGGTGTCTTCGGGCAGAATGCCGTATAAGACAAAATCAATGTAGGGGAATCGCCAGTCTTTAAGCCCTGAAGCGGTCGACACCTCAAGTGTTTCTTTACCGCGATGATCTTCCGCTGACCCCGGGTAGTCTCCGAGGGGAATTTTTGGATAGTATAGGTCGTGGCTATAGACGAATACTTTCTCCATTGCTCCAGCTGGAAGAGCTAAGGAAGCAGCGAGGGATGCGAGTGCATCCGCATGTGCATTTTGCCTGCGCGGTACATGGTCGATGTAGAAGTTTGAAAACCTTTCGGCCATGTGAATTGTCGCGTTGTAGTAGGGTACTAGATCTTCATGTCTGGCCTCGTACTCTCCGCGAACTTGGCTGACGATGAGTTTAGAGTCACCGTAAGCCTCGAGATTTTTTAACGCCAATCTCATCGGCGAATTGCATCCCAATCAAAAGAGCGTTGTATTCCGCCACATTGTTGGAGCAGGGCTCGGTTAACGAGATAGCTCGGGGAATCACATAATTTTGTGGGGAGACGAGTACTACTCCTACCCCCGCTACTATGTGTCCCTTCGGGCTTGTCCTTGATGCACCTCGAAGAAAAGTTGCCATACTTGACTTTCGAACGATGTCTGAGTCAGGTAGACTTCAGCGGCCTCATCTGAGAGATCCTCATAGAGTTTGGCTGCCCTCGGATCGGGGTGTTCAGCTAAGAAGTCCGCCACCGCTTGCCCCTTAATAGCCTTTTGTGGCAGAAAATGCATCTCATATTGTGATAGCAATATGGCCCATTTTGCCAGCCGGCCATTTAGTGAAGAAGGCTTTGTCATAAGTAACCTCAAAGGGTTGACTTTTGATATGACATTTATAGTCTGGCCTACCAGATAGTGTCGCATTTTCTGGATGGCGAACACTAGTGCCAGACATTCCTTCTCGATCGGGTTGTACCGATGTTCGGCTCCGATCATTGTTCTACTCAGATAGTAGATTGCCTGTTCTCGTCCTTGTTCATCATTTTGAGCTAGTAGAGCTCCCAAGGAATGATCCATTGCTCAGACGTACACCAGGAAAGGCTTTCCGGACACCGGAGCTGCAAGGACTGGTGGTTGGGTGAGGTAGTGTTTGATCTCCTCAAACGCTTTTTGACAAGCGTCGTCCCAAATGAATGAAACACCTTTTTCATCAGCTTGGCGAAGGGTTGGCATCTGCCGGAAAGGTTTGATATGAACCTGCGGATGTACGCCAATCGTCCTTGTAATCCCCTGAGCTCCTTGAGGCTTCTGGGGGGTTGCATCTCTTGGATAGCGCGGACTTTCTCTGGATCCAAATAGATTCCTTTGGAAGTCACAACAAATCCTAGGAATTTGCCACTGGCTACCCCCAGGAAGGATTTGGTGGGGTTCATCTTCAATTGATGAGCCCGCATGATGTCAAAGACCACCTTCAGGTCTGCTATGTGATCACCTTTAGTGCGACTCTTCACCGCGATGTCATCGACATAGCATTCCACCGTTTTCCGCATTTGCTGATGGAAAATGGCGTTCATGGCCCTTTGGTATGTTGCCCCTGCATTTTTCAGTCCGAAGGGCATGACGGTGTAACAATATACCCCTAGAGGAGTCCTGAAGGAGGTATGCTTTTCGTCATCGGGATACATCTTGATTTGATTGTATCCTGAGAACCCGTCCATAAAGGACATTCGCTCGAATCCACAAGTATTGTCAATCATGACATCTGTGATTGGCAATGGGAATTCGTCTTTGGGGCAGGCCTCGTTTAGATCACGGAAGTCGATGCAGATCCGGATCTTCCTGTTCTTCTTGGCGACGGGGACGATGTTGGCTACCCAGTCGGGATGTTGTTCTTCCCAGATGAAGCCAGAATCGATGAGCTTTCTGACTTCTGATTGAATTGCCTCCATTATCTCTGGACGGAACCGTCGTTGCTGTTGTTTAACAGGCTTCATGTCCGGATTGATGTTGAGGCGATGCATAGCCACTTGAGGATCAAGTCCAGGCATGTCCTCATAATTTCAGGCGAAGACATCTATATACTCTTGTACAAGAGATATTAAATCTTTCTTCTCTGGAGGCGACAGGCCGTCACTTATGAAGATGGCTTGGGGTTGGTCTCATCTCCTAGGTGATCTGAACAACCTTGTCATCTGTGGGTGGCTCACGTTGTTCAAAGCGGATATCCCAAAGAGCATTCAAATGTTTGATCCAAGGATCTGTATCAGGTTGGATCATTTCTTCAACTTCATCTTCCAGATGGCCTGTTGAAACCATGTTTACTGAAAGCCCATTGAAGATGTTGCCGACACTGACATCTGACTCCCATGATGACGTGTCTGAAGAGCAATCGTCGTTCGACGATTCTTGAGAATTAGAGGCTGATGGGACCGGAGTTGATACATAGCCCAACCCCCTGCGCGTCCGATGATAATAATCGGGGGCCTTCCCTTTTGGCACAAAGGATCGAAGTAGCGTCCTCCATCCTTTGCCGAAGTTCAACCCTGGCTTGTTGGTTATATCGTACCCCATTTGCTTCATCATTCTGAGTGCTTTCGATTCATAATGGTCGAGCTGAGGGGATTCCTCCTCGCTTTCTAATTCTTCGCGGGGTATTGGTTCAGACGAGATTCGCCCAAAAAGTATTGGTCTTTGGCCTTTTCGTCTTGCCGGAACCAAGAATATAGATTCCTGCGCATCGCCATTATCCTGGTATGTCCCGAAAGATGATTTTACTGGTACATGCAATGATGTCAAAGCATCCATTGCCGACCAGATGTCATCGTCTACGTCGGTAGTAGTATCCGACGGTATAGAATCGGATGCACACGCAGAAAAATATTCAAAGTCTAGATTCTCATTAATATACCAACCGCCTGCATCGTCGGTGGTATTATCAACATCGAGCTTATTAGTGCTCTTTACAAGTGGTTTTAACTCCCACAGGCACTTTTCTTGCTCGGGCTCAGTGTCAGCCTCATTACCAGAATCTGGCGCCTCCGGTTGCGGGGTTTCATCTACCGGATCCTGATATAAAAGGGAATCCGTGAAATAATTCTCGACCCCCTTGAACGGATACCTTTCGGCAACCAACGTTTGCACCTTCCCACTCGCGTCAATGTATTTCATGACTTGGTGAAGAGTGGAGGGAACGATGGAGTTGCGGTGGATCCATGGTCGTCCTAGCAGTAGATTGTAGGAAGTGTCGGCGTCGATGACATAGCATGTCACCTCCGACTTGAGGCTCCCAGTCTGGCACTTAAGCTTGATCTTCCCATTGGACGGGTGCCGTTGGCATTGAACCCGTAGATGGTCGTCTGTGTAGGGCTCAGACGGTGAGTAGGGATGCCGAGGTGTTGCATGACTCGGCGGGGCATAATGCTCAATGCGGACCCTGGATCTACCTGAATGCGGTTCACCTCAGATGATCCGATGTAACCTGTGAAATACAGGGGTCGATCATGTTTCCCTTTCACCTGCATATCATCTACCGTGAAGGTGATGCAGGGGGCATTCTGGGAAGTGTGGAGGCAGTCCTCTACATCTTCCTCCTTCGGCACCTGGGTCACGAAGGCCTCAGCATTCGCCAGAGCTTCTTGCAGAGCCTCTCTGGTTGACTTTGATAGCCTCAGGAGTTCATACAAGGTGATGCGTGCCGGGATGTTGGCTAGTTGAGCCAAGACATCGAAGTGGTAAGGTGTCGAGGATCCTTCCGCTGCACCTTTTGGAAGGGCTCGAGAGAACCGAGTCTCCTTCTGCTTTGCCACAGGTGGCTTCGTGGAGGGCTTGGCTGATTCTACGGCTGGTTGCGGAGAAGCCGCTGCCGTCTCGCCGTACTGCTTCAAGTATGCCTGTCCTGAACGGGTCCCCGCTATCGGTTGGCTGGGCTCTGCGGCCAGGACTATTGTTTCCTCTTCTGAATCAGTCAGCGAGGGAACATCATCCTCTGCTTCTCGGGAGGAAGCACATACCACATGGCAGGACGAAGCCTTTGCCTTGCCTTTGGACTTCCTGTTGGTTACAGTAGTCCATTGTTGTTCATCGACGAGGTCAGGGTGGACCCACATGGTTTCCCCCTGAGGTGTAGGGACGGCTACCAAGCCCTTCTCCTGCTGCTGGTGAGGGTCTGTGTTGACCACTCTTAATTCTCCCCTTGGAATAGGAGTTACCCCCGCAGGCGTTGGAGGTTGTCTCCCGAACTGGAGAACCGACGTTACATTGGCCGTGACCTTCTTCTGCTCTGGTCGGAGCTTGAGTACCTCCGCGTCAATCAAAGCCTGAAGAATGTCCTTGAAGACGTAGCAGCTTTTGGTAGGATGTCCCAACATCCTGTGGTACATGCAGTAGTTGGGATTGTCGGTCTTGCCGACTTCCTCCGGGCGTCTAATTTCAGGGAGCTTCAGTCGATTGCTCTTGTTGAGTAGCTTGAAGAGCGAATCGACGTGTTCCTCCTTGAAGGAATATTGCTTGTTGGGGCGTGGCTGGCTTGAAGAGCCACTTGCCCTGCCTGTTTGAGGTTTGGTGGGAGATTTGGTCTCCGTCGCCAAATTATCCTTCCGCTTCGTCTGGAGGGAGGTGTCTGGTGCCGGTGCACGCCTTGTCGACCTTTCCGGCCGCAGCTTGCCTTCCTCTGCCTTAACACGGGCAACAATCTCCTCAGCCTGTTCACCCTGTTGGACTAACTGCTTCCAGGTGCGGCTTTCAGCAACTCCTATTTGAGCAAGGAGTGAGGTTTGGAGATTGTGGCGGCATGTTTTCACCAGGGTGGCCTGGGTCATACCGCTTGGGCACCGGAGTGCCGTGTTCCGAAATCTTTTCACGAAAGATTTGACGGACTCTCCTCTCCGCTGTTTGGTAGCTAAAAGGGTGGGCATTGTGACTTCGGAGTCGTCTTCGAAGAAGCGTGTCAAGAACAGCTTCTCTAGATCCCCCCAGTTCTTGATAGAACCCTCCGGGAGCTTCATAAACCACTCAAAAGCCAACCCTTTCAGGGTGCCGATGAACAGTCGCGCCAGGATGGCGTCATTATCTACCACATTCCCGGTCTGGGATTTGAAGTAGTAGATGTGCTGGTTGGGTGACCCCTTCCCGTCGAATGCTTGGAGGGTTGGAGCCTTGAACTTAGGAGGGTATGGAACTAAGTCCCACTCAGCCGGATAGGGCCGGACCACTCCAGCTTCTTGGAGGTCCTTGCGATTGGCAAGGGCCTCGAGGCGTCGTTCCAATTGACTCATCCTCTTAGCATGAGTCTTCTCCTGGTCTTGGTCGCTTCTTGCCTGCGACGAGGGCTTGGACACATCCGAGGTAGATCGTCGTGTCTCGTCAGAAGATTCGGAGGGTGGGCTTCCTCCCTTTCTCCCTTTCCCCTTCGGTCGTCTAGGAGGAGATCTCGCTCTTTCTTCAAGCAATTTCTCAAGCATATGCTTAAGGGAGTCAATGGATCTCTGTTGAGAGGCGATTATATCCATCTGGTGCTTCTGCGTCTGTTCTAAACGCCTGGCCGTCTCCTCAGGAGTGTCTGCCATGTAGGCGGAGGCCTCCTTCTCGACGGAAGAGTTTGAAGCTTGCGACTCCACTATAGCGGAGTGAGAACCACCCATTCTAATGCCGCGGGCTAAGGCATTATAGTCAATTGGGGGAATGGCCCCTGTCCGGGTGCGAGTGTGTTGATACACCCCCTCCGGCTCAGAGTCAGATTCCTCTGAGTTGACCATTAGTTGTTTTCCCTTGCTTCTGCTAGTCATGTTTGCAGTAAGCTCCGGGTATTCAACATCTGAGAAGGTTCTCCTCCTGTGGGAGCGTCTTCTTTTGGCTGACGGGGGAATCAGGGTCAGCTGTCTGATTAAGGACTGCTGGTGCACGCCTGATCCATAATGGCATCCAGAGAGCATATGGATGAGTTGCTGACAGCAGCATGACGAAGTGGCTTGATTGGCACTTCTTTTTCTTGTCAAATAATCCCTCAAATCCGTGGGAGGGGATTAAAGAGACCGGTCTCGCGACGTCGAAGACGGGAGACGGTCATGTGCTGTTCAGCCTGGACGCAGACTTCAGGGACGCGGCTCTCATGACGCGGCTGTATGACGCGCGCGCGAGTCTCGCGTTGCTGCCTGGTGCGTTTAGGCAGAGTTGCTTGAGAGAGAGTGGGCTGCTGGGCCCCACGCCTATGAGTGCGTACTTCCTGCGTTTGAAAAGACGCGGAGGTTTCACCCTGGCGTTTGATGAGTTGGTCCTCAGAGGACTCAACTTGAGGGGTCTCGCGTTTGGGTCTCCAAACGCGGATCTCACGTACTGGACGAGGTGCGGGCAAGGCATCAGATTGTACGCCGCGTCTACCCCCAGTCAGACAACCAACGGTTCCGACTTGGAGTTGACGCGCGCGTCTCCTCTGTCGACGCTCAGCATTCCGATTGCGTCGAGGAGGTGGAGAGAAACCAACAACATCCTGGTTTGTAGAACCAAGAGTGTTCACCACGCGGGTCTCCTGAGAGACGTTGACGCGGGTATTCTGCGCGACGCAGTTGATCGCAGCAGCAGTGGTGCCTGGGACCACGCGGGCCTTCTGGGAGGCGTTGGCGCGTGTGTTCTGTGCGACGCGGTTGATCGCAACAGCAGTGCCTGAGGTCACGCGGGCTTTCTGGGAGGCGTTGGCGCGCGAACTTGTCTCGGCACAGTGGGCATCGGCACCCGGCAGAGCCTCAGATTGGGCTTCGGGTAGCTTCTCAATTGAGACCCTGCGGCAGACGCGGGTCTTTGGGCTCTTGGAGCCAGAAGAGAGGAACTCTTCATACTTCGCCTGGTCGAACTCGACAACGAGTGTTTCGACCATCTTCCCCTTACGGAGAACATCATCCTGCGCCACGATCTGTTCGTCAGTGACGAAAGTAGTCCCCAGCGGAGTCGCCATCTCTTGTTTGACACGGAGAGGGGTTTGGCTGGTGTAACGCTTCCTGGAATCAGATGGAAAAGATTACAGCTGGCTTAATCTTCCGGTTACAAGGGAGGGGGAATATTGAATCTTGAATTCCCCCTTTGTTTAGTGCTGGGTTCTTCGTGTGGGGTGGAGAGTGAATCTTGTTCTCCGTTGACCGGATGACTGTTCGGACCGTCGGGGATCTTCTCTTCGGTCGGTAGAGGGAGTAACTCAGCTCCGTCTACCAAAACTCTAGAAGAGGAGGTAGGCGAAGAGCGGCTAGTACTCAGTAAGCTCGCTGAAGGGTTTTCTCTCTCTCTGTTGTTGATCTCTCCTTTGATTGTCGTCTTTTTTCTTCTCGTCGTCAATTGTCCTCCCCCTTCTTTTTTTTCCTTCAATAGTGACGGGACTATTTATAGGGTTTTTAGGGGGTGATCGTGCCCCCTAAAAGTGCTCCACGATGAGGGCCACTTCTTCCCGCTACATGGGCGGTGGATGGCGCCATAATCGGGGTAGTTGCAACCGAGACGTGGGTGTCGAGCCGACGCGTCTTGATGCTGAGACGCGGGCTTCGGGCCGACGCGCCTTGATACTGAGACGCGGGCTTCGGGCCGACGCGCCTTGATGCTGAGACGCGGGCTTCGGGCTGACGCGCCTTGATGCTGAGACGCGGGCTTCGGGCTGACGCGCCTTGATGCTGAGACGCGGGCTTCGGGCTGACGCGCCTTGATGCTGAGACGCGGGCTATCTCTCGCGTCTTGATTGTCACATTTAGCCTTGCGCCTGGATCTTGGATCTCTGTGTTTTGGTGGCTTGTCTTGGTGATTTTTAGACAGCCTACAACTGTCTCAAAATAATTTTCATACTTAATAATAATAATCTTAGGAAAAATAATAATTTAACTTGATTAAATAAAAATACTCGTTAACTCAAAATAAATACTTGGAGAAAATAAAAAATACAGTAGTTTAGATTAGGGATATTACATTCTACCCACCTTAATAAAAATTTCGTCCTCGAAATTTCAATAAAGCGGGGAATGATAAAATCAAATTAGGAAGAAGACGAAGCTTCCACACCACTTCTCACTGCATCAAGACTTCACCACGCTTCCGCTGCGCGCTCTGATTTCTGCTACCAGCTTCAATACGGAGTGACCAATTCCAAAAGACAAGATCAGAAAATAGAATAGACAAGGAGAATAGGAATCAAGATTTCTCTAAAAGAATAGATGCAATCAGAGAGATTGGAAGATCAAAGGGATGGATTTTCAAAGGGAGGACAGTCAATTTCCAAGTGGAGTCAATATCATTGGATAGTATATGTATATTGCAGTGTAATTATAGCTCGTTCAAGTTATCGGTAAGAATCAAGTCCGTTTATGTCGAAACCTTGGCTCTGATACCACTCTGTAACGCCCCGATCCTAAGGATACGGAGACGTTATGACGACGCATATACGCGAGGAAAATACCCCACGTATACGCGCTAAGCCTAAATTGTAACCTGTACAAGCTATAATCAGAACTATAATGATCAAGGACCACTGCAATAATACATATAAGACTACACATGATAGCAATGAACAACAGGAAGAAAATGGCAGCTGAACAGAAGTCAAAGGTGATATACAGGAATCAAATAGTAATAACAAGAATAAAATGCAAGTATACCAGAATCAAAGGGAGAGGACCCAAGCTCCTCGTAAAGCGTAACGCTTCATCAAACACCTGCACATTAGAAACAATCGTCCAATAGCTGGACGTGCAAATCCAGGGTCGTCAGAACGCGACCATAATTAGTGTGTGTGTAAAGGGGAAACAGCTCGTGCAGAAGAAACCATGTGCATATATAATAATAAGGACAACTGCAGATAGAAAGACTAAATAACACAATAAACAACTGAACAGTAACACAAAGGATGAAGACATGAATACAGATAGCAGTCAAATGGCACAACTATAAATATGCAATCAATGTCAAATAGGTATCCATCACATGTCACTAAACTGGTATTCAAGTCTGGTCATAAGTCTGGTCCTGGTTATAATCATGTATACAGTCATGTGTCATAAGGCAGGGTAACCATTCAGGGTATAACACAATGTGTTCATTCAATTCATTCAATAACAATCAGTAATGTTCTACGTTATCTTTATCACTTTCCCACCGGCGTCCCACAACATCCGAAAGTTCACCCTGGAGCCCGCACATCCAGTAGAACTCATCCGAACTCCGATATGCGGGTATCATTGTTCGAATAGGGAAAGAGAACCAAATAACATGCATCCTAGGGGTTATCATCATACAAGTGCATGTGGATGCTAATAAGCACTGAGAATGCAATATCACGCTAACACCAGGCGTCACGTACAATAGATAGCCCTACAGATTCAAGAGGTGGCCCCCACAGATTCAAGAGGTGGCCCCCACCATGTGTATGGTGTGGCACTTTGCTCCGTGTGGCACTTTGCTCTGAGGAAAACAGGATTCTAGAGGTGGCCCCCGTGGATTCAAGAGGTGGCCCCCACCATGTGTATGGTGTGGCACTTTGCTCCACGTGGCACTTAGTTCCTTTCAAGATCCGCCGGACGCTAGCACGATTGTGGGATACATCCTCGTCAATCCCGACACCAGGCGGCAAACCGCCGGACGCCGTTTTGACTGTGCTATTAACAGGTCAATACTACAGGGGATGTGGGTACCGGGTACAGGAGTCCAGATGTCAAGTAACAGTGATACAGTCATATGTCAAGGTCCAGTGAAAGGTGTCTAGTGTACAGTCAGTGAGGTAATGCCATCAATAACAATCAATACCTTATGCCATTTCAATTACTGGGATGCTACTGGACGGTAACAATATTAGTACAGTAATGATCAATCAGTAATCGTATACACGGTGAACAATATCAGTAACAGTAATAGTAACAGTAACAGTAACCTTGTATACGATGAACAATAGGACTGTACCGTGGTTACGATCAAACAATCATTTCCCAGTAACTTCAATAACATTGATATAATAACAGAACAGTCTAGCTACTGCTCAATGAACAGTCTCAACTAAAGCTGACCAAAATCTCATCCATCCATGCTAAAGAGATATCAATAACTAATCCATCAACGTATAGTCTCAATACAATTCTCATGAATCACTAAGTATCAGTCCGTATCAGTGCAATCCAAAACGGTGACTATCATATCAATGAATCTGTAATTAGTCCTCTCCTCAACACCAATATGTTCTAATCCTATACCCTCAATAACTGAGATCAAATAATAACTATTATCAAACTCCAAAATGTAGATCACTATCATAATAGGTCATCTCTGATAACTGAAGTAGTCAATAACTAATCATGAAGTATATAATATGTCCTCGAGATCATCAAGTCAACATATACTGAATCATATCGAAGTAAGGAAATCATCCTCAAATAACTTATGGTCTAGACTATCTACTCTTGGTACTCAATATCATCAATATATCATCTAAACAAATCCCAAATGCCAATAACGTCAATCTCGTCTCAATACAAGTCAGGTTCCAATATAAGGAATATAGATTCTGGATAACCTCCAACTCAAGATCAATCTAAGTCACAACTCAACTAATAGGGTCATATCTGATATGTCCTCAATACTCAACTAATAAAGTCACGTCCAACTACTGTTCATCATTCAATGTAAATAACATAAGTCCCAGATCAATCCAAAGTCATCCTATCTAACTTACATTCCCAACAGTTACATGATCGTCAAGTATCAATATACATCAATGAATTTGATATAATAATTGTCATTCCAACATATATCAATATCAGCACTAATCCCCTCACTCTAACATACAACTCTAAATCTCAAATCCTCAAGAGTTCACATTTCTATTAAGATCAAACATGATATCCCAATACTCGGTATCACAACATATACATGCATCTAAGTTCTATTAGATCAAGTCATTACCACCAATATCCATCTCAAATACCCTCATGCTACATCCTGATATGTCTACAATAATACTCTGGATATACATAGGACAAACATGAGGGTTCTAACATGTATCAATAATCATGCATATCATATCCCTATACACCCAACATGTAAAATAACAGGAGATGACCGTCCACCTTCATGCTCGGTGATCTCCATACATAAACATGTAACATAAGTGTTCTACTCAACAATTTACATCACATATAAATTAATATCTGCGATCACTTAATAAATAAAGAGAGAGAGAAAGAAATAGAGAGACACTCACATTGGGGAATCTGGTCGTCGCCGGGCGAGTCGCCGTAACTGTCGCCGTGGCACCGCTCTTTGCTGTCGGACTACATAGGACGGTAGCCAGGGTCCTGGGGAAGACCTGGCTGCAATCTGGAGGTCTCGCGCTCGCCGGAAGGGCCCGGAACTGCCGCTCGCTCGCTATCTACGCTGCTGGTCTGGACTGGATTTGCTGTGCGCGTCACCGGGCGAGTCGTTGCCGCGGTCGCTGTGGTGTCGTCCCTCGCCATCGGACTGCACAGGAGGGTGGCCAAGGAGCTGGAGAAGGCCACCATGTCAGTCTCCGACGACGGGCTGGCGTGGATCGGGAGAACGGGCTGCTCGCCTGAACTTGCGCACGCCAAAGCAACACACCCACCTATACTTAAATACATACCCACTGTTAAACACATTCCCACACACAAATAAATATATCCAGAGAGGTAGGAAGATATAATCTCTCTCTCACACAGATGTGACATGCACACAAAATAGCACTTTCAGACACGCCCAAGTAAATATCACACTCACATATAATATATACATATTCGAGTCCCTTAATAATGTAGTATACACAAAATCCCCCAAAGTTGTAGCAAAAGCCTGAAGGATTGAAGTCTTCTAAAATTGTTTCTTTAATAATAAAGGATTGACTATTCAGTGTCTTCCTCTCACTGGAATATTTTAAGACGCAATAGGAGAAAAATCATCACATGGACAAACTGAGTTCAGATGAAAATTGACTACTTTCTTTAAGACGCAACCAGTAGTAACTCAAAGCAAAGCTCTGAACAAAATCCCAATCTCCAAACATAACTTTAATAAGCAATCAACCGAACTCAACAAAACAAACTCTAAATTTCAGTTCGGGATTAGAGAAAAGGTACTCACGCTCAAAGTCAGGGTGTGCTGGATTGGTTGTGTGGATGGCATGCTGCTCGGGTAGGTGGAGGGAAGACAACCTGGTGCTCGACGGCCAATGGAAGTGGAGGGGGCTCGGCTGTGCTACCTCGGCCTGGGCTTGATTGCTGGATCTCGGGCACGGCAAGAGATGGGGAGAGCGGGGTACGCCAAGGGGATCTGCCGAGTAGGGGCTTGGTGCTGTGGAGAGGCAAATGGAGGGAGGGGATCTCAGGTGGAGCGCTGGGTGGAGTTACTGGGCTGTGCGTGTTGGGGATTGGGGGATCCGGCAAGGAAGGAGAGGATGATCCGGGTTGTTCCGACGTTCGCCGGAGAAGAAAAAGGTTGGCCTGGGCCACGTGGGTTGCTCACACATGGAAGAGGCTTGGTTGGGTTCTGCAAATGGTGGGTTGCCAACCATTTGGGGGGCGGCGGCTGGATCTGAGAAGGAAGAAGATAGGTTAGATTAAAGATTAGGTTTTAAATCTTAGGTTTTGGGATTAAGATAGGATTATATAGGAGGTGGTTATTGGGTTAGGTTATGATGTTAATGGGTTGGATCCAATTAGGCTAATGGGTATAGTATTAGGAACGGTTCATGGGCTAATGGGCACAAACGGGTTGAATCCAAATAGCAAATGGGCAATAGGATATACAATGGATAAGAAAATAGGTTGGATTGGGCTAGACAAGGGAAGCATAATCTGAATGAATAACATAAGTACCAAAGCCAATATCAAACTAAATGCCTAAAATAATAGTAACACAATAATAATTACCGAATGCTAACAATAGAATAATAATACATTAACAATAAATAATAATCACAATAGAATAAAAATATTAATAAAGAATAATGACCTTAATGAAACACTGGAAATAATATTTAAATATCAATCAATAATAATAATGGTAAATATAAAATGTCAAATTACTATCTACTGTCTCAAAATAATTTTCATACTTAATAATAATAATCTTAGGAAAAATAATAATTTAACTTGATTAAATAAAAATACTCGTTAACTCAAAATAAATACTTGGAGAAAATAAAAAATACAGTAGTTTAGATTAGGGATATTACAGAACTCCTCTCTCACTCAATACAACCAAATCCACCTCTACCGAAGAGGGATACAAGCACAATCCACCTCTACCGAAGAGGGATACAAATACCAACCAACTCCACCTCACTAAGAGGGAGTAAACCACAACCTCAACCTCTACCAAAGAGGGAGCAACCAACAACCCAAATCCACCTCTACCAAAGAGGGATATCACAAATGGAAGGGTATACAACTTGGAGGTTTCCACAACCTCAAACAATTTCCTTTTTTCACAAAACAATTGATCCTAAATAGATAGGATAGGAGATATAGCTCAAGTGTGGAAAACTAAGAGTTTGGAAAACAAAAACTCAAAGAAAAAACACTTGGGAAAACACTTCGAAGATGATAGAATTGAAGAACAAAACAAATCTCCCAAATTTCTATTTTCTTTTATTTTTCCAAACCCTAAAACACAAAACCAAATTTGAAGTTTAAAGCCCAAAAACACTTTTGAAAACTTGGAAATAAACTCTGGAGAAGCTCTAATTTTTCTTCCTTAAAAACTTAACCAAAAACTCAAACAAGTGGGGTTTATATAACCCACAAACCAAAACTAGCCGTTAGAGCAGATTTCTGCTCTTGGCGGCTGGCGGTCGACCGCCCGGTCGACCGCCAACGGTCAAAAATATGACCGTTGGAAGCCAGCGGTTGACCGGCCGGTCGACCGTAAAAAAACAGAGAGCAAAGCTCTCTGGCCGGTCGACCGCCCGGTCGACCGGCCCAAGAACCTGGCCAACGTGCACAAGTCTGTGCACGTCGGTCGACCGCCCGGTCGACCGACTCTCGGTCCGGTCGACTGGCCCGGTCGACCGCCAGAGCCTGGCAGGCTGGGTTCTGGGTCAGAAAATTGGGTTAAAAAATATTCTAAAAATTCTCATAAATCTTCTAAACATCCACAAAATAGTTTCTAACATTATATATGATATACAAACATGTGTTAAAAATTTCAACACAAATATCAAACATTTTGAACCATTTTTGTGTCTTATAAATTTTGTCAAAAATCAAAACCTGTATTTTACCAAACTTGGATTTTTCAATAGGAAATCTGATTTTTGCTAAAACTCATTTAAATACAAAAACATGATACTTAAACACATTTAGGCATGTTGCATATGAACATAAGTCCAATATACATGAAACATATACATATCATAGTTTTTGACTTTAAATACCAAAATATGTTTTGTTAAAATACCAAAACACTAAAACCTCATGAATAGGCATATCAAAATAAGTTTGTCTAATAAGTTGAAGCATGCATGTTATAGAACATATCTAATATACATTTAAACCAATTAAACTTGTTTTGATCTAACTATTCATGAAAACCAATATTGGTTAAACCAAAAACCGAAATACCGAATCCAAAACATAAAACGTGTGTATTGTGAACTTGAGCATATCACACTATCTAATCTTTACACATGGATCTAAAATACAAACTAAACTAGGATACCTAAGTCTTCTTGACGATCTCCATCTTCAAGTCGACTCGATCCAAACCGTGATCCACCGAGCTTGACTCCAATGAGTGTTATATATGATCTTGTTGCTCGGGCTCTGGAATCACCATGTGAAAGGCTTCAAAACTCCTTTGTTGAAGCAATCACCAACTAATATCTTGATAAAAGATCTGAAACTAAACTTCACAAGATTATTAGTAAACATAACTACATGAGTTAATCATCATCAAAACTAGAGTAGAAGGCCTCTGGGCCAACAGGTTTTAAGTTTTGTTAAATTCAAAACTTATTTTAAGGTTAATTGTCAAAAACATAGATATTTCATCTTATTTGTATCTTAAATCATATCCATACACACTATGCTTTAATAGTGTTTAAATATCTTGTTTTTGTATTTGAACAAGTTTTGAAAAAATCGTATTTTTCTTTAGAAGTTTGGTTTTTGAAAAATATCATTTTTGTTTAAAGCTTTAACTTCTATACCTCAAAAATAGTTCAACATGTTTGTAATATATGTTGATCTTTGATCACACATATTTGTACTTCAAAGTGTTGTAATGAACTTATTTTTGTGGATTTTTATAGGATTTAAATAAAATTTTACGGTTTTAAAAAGATTAAGTTTTAATCCTAAAAACCCTGACCTGGGCTTCTGGCGGTCGACCGACCGGTCGACCGAACCAGAGGTCGGTCGACCGAGCGGTCAATCGATGTACACAGAATATTCACACAGCCCTGGCTTGAGGGCTGGTCGACCGGAAGGTCGACCGATCCTGTAATACCCCTCTCCCGGAATACGTACCTAGCTACGTATTCAGTCTTTCGACCGTATTTTCCGATTTACCTTCCGTATTTGACCGATTTTAATTTCAAATATCGTTTTCCACTATTTTAGATTTTATGTGATTTTCTGGAATTTTCTGGAATTAAAATGGATTTCTTCAAAACCGGTGTCGGCCAGTACCGCTGACCGATTCCCGAATTTCTATCTTCCAAACTGTTAGAAATTTCTAGAAAGTCCTTTAGACTTTATTGCTTAGAATCATATTTCCTACTTATACTCTTTTTCTGAGATTTTTATAGATTTATGAAAATTCTTTCGGAGTCGGTAAATAACTGATTCCGGGATTTTTAATTAAAAATCTACACAGTATTTCTTCAAACAAATTTCACCATTGGTCTTCAAATATTTTTCTTGATTTTTGGTAAAAGTTTCAGACCATTCCGAGATACTTGAATTTCGGGCATTTTTTCAAAAATTGCAAAATTCCTTTTCCACCTCATGTGCCACCTCATTTCCCACTCACACTTCACCTAACCCCACTAACTCTCTCTCCTCCCCATGGCCGGCCATGTGTCCAAGAGGGGACACCTCACCCCCACATTTTTGCAAGAAAACCCTCCACTTCCATCATAATCCCAACCTCTTTGCAAAGATCCCAAAACTATAAATTCAATTCATTTGCAAATTTCCCCTTTCTCCTTCATTTCTTCACAAGAGAAGAAACTCTCCAAGATCTCCTTCTTCCTCACAAACCCTAGCTCCAAGAGAACACCCAACCTCTTCACCTTCACCTCAAGGTCTCTAAGGATTCAACTAGGGCTTCATCAAGGGAGCTCAACTTCAACCATCACTCCATAGGCAACTCCAAGATCAAATCCTTCAACTCAAGCTTCAACAACAAGTGTGGATTGAAGCCACCATCCCCATCCTTGGATCAAGTCTCAATTAAACCCATCCATGTGAGTATCTTTACTCACCAAGACCTAGTTAACACCCCAGATGCTTGTGGTAGAGATCCTTGTACACTTGTAACATAAAAATCCAATTTTTAGGTTATCAAAACTAAAATCCAACCTCCCCATGTGTGTATAACTACTCACTAAGGCTAATCCATCTTTGGTGTACTTGTGTTGGTAGATCAGGCCCCCTAATACCTTAAAAATCCTATTTTTAGACTGTTAGAACCAACCCCCTTGAAATCTGATTTTTTCTGCTCTAACAGCAGCAGAATTCTGAGGATCGGTCGACCGGCAGTCGACCGATCACTCGACCGATGTGCACAACGTGCACAGCTTTGAGCTGGCGGTCGACCGGCAGTCGACCGTCACTCGACCGGCTTAAGGAATTTATTGTGGACCAGTCGACCGGCAGTCGACCGGCCAAACCTGGAGCTCACGCACTTTGTACGGTCGACCGGCAGTCGACCGGCACCCGACCGTTAGTTATAAACCCAGTCGACCGGCAGTCGACCGGAGGTCGACCGACAGCCTATTTCTGGGCCAAATTTCAGACTCCTTTCCTTTTGATTTTGATCTTGCCCTGATGTGTGTATGCTATATTAGTCTTGTTCTGTTTCATACCTGTACTGCATGACATGATACCTGATAGATCTTGCTTTATTATGCTTCATGACTTGTTGTTACTTATTATCATTCCATAACTTGTTAAATATGAAATATCACCACCCCTTCATGCTATCACTACAACACCAAGCATGATAAACCCGACTTTTATATATAAAATAGACCAACTTACACTGGGTCAGGGGGAAATATGCGGAATATCGATATGTGTTCGTGTTACAGTGGTTTTAGGTATATTGTACAATTACTGTTCCGGTCTTACCTGTGGTACTCCAGGGGGCCGAGGGGAGTGCTTGCTCCCTTTCCTGTTTACTGTCATGACAAGGGCATACATAAGTCCCTCCTGTTTAGCCTTGCGGCAGGTTCCGTCTTCAAGCAACGGAACAATCCTGGGCCGTGGTCCCGGGTATGCACGGGACCCACTGTAAACATAGTTCGTCGATACAACCGCTGTTTCCAATAACAACCTTGTTTCACTAGGATATGGATCTATGTGCTCTGGGACGCTGGGTCACATAGCTAGATATCACAGTAAGACAAGTAATAATAATAAGACGTTAATTGTAGATTTGTTGCATATGATCTTACCTTATTGAGCTTACATCGCTTGTTATTCATTGCTATTTATTGTAACTTCATTGCCTTTTATTCATGATCCTTATGTCACTTGACTATCTTTCATTTGTTATTATATGTCTTGACCCTTTGGATTTGCATATTCAGATTCTGAGGCTTGGATCGAAGTGGAGCCATCCACCGAAGATCAGGCCTTCTTTAGTGAGCAGGCAGATTAGCTCCGGTCCTCGTGCCAGACTCTTCCTTTTGGTTCACGGGATCTCCATCCATTTCGTGAGCATTTTTGTATTTTTGGTTATATAGGATTCATTTTGGACTTGGGTTGTGATAAAGGACACTTGTAAAGTGATTTTGCTTATCATAACTTGTATAGCTTTGTATTTATCTTTTGTAAGTTGGCATATGAATAAACCACGCTGTGTGTTGTACTCTGATACTTGTTGTACTTAATGCTTAGCGTATATACGTGGGGGCACCATCTGACCTACGTATATGCGTTGCAGTGACGTTCACGTATCATTGGGATCGGGGCGTTACAGGTTGGTATCAGAGCCTAGGCTCTCAAACCTAAAGTACAACCAAGTGGCAAATTCTAGTGATTTGCTAATGCCAACTACAATGTACAAAGTTATATAGTCCTCCTTGACTTCGTCCTTGATTCATTCCTCGTATCCTAAACTCCTTCCCTTTGTTTCCAATTCCAGATCTTATCCCTTTCGGTATGGAGAGACGTTCGGGTCGCAACAATGTCGGGCAAGTACCGAATGGACCCGTAGGAGGAGAGGGTGCTGATATCCTGAGGATCATTCAGACTATGCTGGGAAACCAGCAACAGCAGATGGAGAATCAGCATCAGCAGACTGAGCTCCTCAGGCAGGAGTTGGCAGCCCCGAAGGAGCAGAAGCCGGGGAACATCTCAGACTTCCGACGGCTACAGCCGGCCGTATTCACGGGAGTCGAGAGGCCATTGGAGGCTGAACAGTGGTTAACAGACACCACGGATCTGCTGAACGCCGCCAGGGTGCCTAAGGAGAACCAAGTGGAGGTTGCAAAGATCCAGCTGAAGGACATAGCCAGGACTTGGTGGCTTGCAGAGGAAGCTCGCTTGGAGAAACCTATCTCTTGGGATACGTTCTCCAAGAGCTTCTACAGTCGTTTCTTCCCCGCCACTGCTCAGAAGGACATGGAGGAGCAGTTCATCAGGCTTCAACAGGGGGATAGATCCGTAGATGAGTATGCTGCAGAATTTCTCAGGTTGAGTCGCTTCGCCCCGTACATGATAGCAGATGAGGAGCAGAGGGCAAGCCGGTTCCAGCAAGGTCTGCAAATGGACATTCAGATGTTCCTAATGCCCCATCATCTGAAGACCTATACAGAAGTTCTCACCAGCGCTCGAGAGGTGGAGCGTGGGTTTGAGAAGAAGCAAGGAGGTCAGAGGAAGGACCAGGCCATGAAGAGGCCGTTTGTACCGGTGGGCAGAGGAGGACCATCCAGAGCAGCGAAGGTCCAGGCCAGGCAACCATTCAGGGCAGTTCCTTACCAGGTGGCTCGACCAGGTCTTATCTGCAATTTCTGCCAGAAGCCAGGACACTCCCAGCAGAATTGCCGGAGGGCAAACGGATTGTGTTTGGTGTGTGGAGCACGAGACCATGCCGTGGAGACCTGTCCGCACAGGAGGATGGGATTTGCTAACCAAACCTTGCCGGCACCTCAGGGGCAGAATGTGCAGAGGGTACTACCAGGGCCAGTTGGGCAGAGGCATCAGGGACCAGTGATGAGGAGAGCCCTTCCCCTTCCTCCACCGCATGTTGCTCGCCCAGTGCAGAGAGGAGCCCGGACAGCAGCAGGGCGTGGTAGAGGTCAGGCCTACAACCTGACAGCAGAGGAGGCTGAGGCTTCAGAGGAGGTGATTACAGGTAACATCAGAGTTCATTCTATACCTGTTCTCGCTCTCTTCGATTCGGGTGCATCCCACTGTTATATCTCCGACCATTTTGTGGCTGTTCATTCCATACCTGTTAAGGCTTTAGACCACAAGTGGGAGATAAGTACAGGGAATGGGGTAGTTGTATCTTCTAGAGTTTGTGCTGACTGTCCAGTGGAGCTTTGTGGGAAGATCTTGGCCATAGATATGCTCGTACTAGACACCAAAGGGTACGACGTGATCTTAGGCATGACTTGGCTCAGTCAGTACTATGCTGTGATTGACTGTAGAGGAAGGAAGATCAATTTCAGAATCCCGCATCAGCCGGAGTTCCAGTTTAGTGGAGAGGTGAAGCCTGCTAAGAAGGAGATTCAGATGACCACTTCGGAGGTTCAGAAGGGAGTGCCAGTGTGGGATGAATTTCCAGAAGTCTTTGCTGAGATTTCAGGACTTCCACCGGAGAGGATAGTGGAGTTCTCCATTGATACAATTCCAGGGACAGCTCCTATATCTAAGGCTCCGTACAGGATGGCACCGACAGAGTTGGAGATCTTGAAGAAGCAACTGCAGGAGTATTCAGACAAGGGATTGATTCGACCAAGCACTTCACCATGGGGAGCTCCAGTGCTATTGGCGAATAAGAAGGATGGTGGTAAGAGACTTTGCATTGACTATAGGGAGTTGAACAAGGTCACCATCAAGAACAAGTACCCCTTGCCTAGGATTGATGATTTATTTGATCAGCTTCATGGAGCCCGTGTATTTTCTAAGTTAGATTTGCAGTCGGGTTACCATCAGCTGAGGGTGAAGAAGGAGGATGTTCCGAAGACGGCATTCAGGACCCGATATGGCCACTATGAATTTCTGGTTATGCCTTTCGGAGTCACAAATGCCCCTGCAGTTTTCATGGACTTGATGAATCGAGTGTTCTCCCCTTACCTGGATCAGTTGTAGTTGTATTTATAGATGACATCCTGATCTATTCTAAGAGTTATAGGGAGCATGCAGAGCACTTGAGAATTGTGTTGCAGACTCTTCAGCAGGAGCAGCTTCATGCCAAAAGGAGCAAGTGTGAATTCTGGTTGGACAGCATAGCTTTCCTTGGACACATAGTTTCAGCAGAAGGAATTTCAGTTGATCCTAGTAAAGTCCAGGCAGTGAAGAATTGGCCAGTTCCGAAGACGGTGACTGAGATAAAGAGCTTTCTGGGACTAGCCGGATACTACAGGCGCTTTGTCCAGGATTTCTCTAGACTTGCAGCTCCGTTGACCAGGCTCACCAGAAAAGGGGAGAGATACATATGGACAGAAGAATGTGATGCAGCATTTGAGCAGTTGAAGCAGAGGCTTATTTCAGCTCCAATCTTGAGGACCCCTTCAGGAAGAGGAGGGATGGTCATTTTCTGTGATGCATCAGGTAAAAGCCTGGGGTGTGTGCTTATGCAACGTGATCATGTTATAGCATATGCATCTAGGCAATTGAAGCCTCATGAGAGGAATTACCCAACTCATGACTTGGAGTTGGCAGCTGTGATATTTGCTTTGAAGATCTGGAGACACTACCTTCTGGGAGACAAAGTGTTGATATACACAGATCACAAGAGCCTCAAGTATATTTTCTCACAGAAGGAGTTGAATATGAGGCAGAGGAGGTGGTTGGAGCTTATGGCGGACTACGATATTCACTTGCAGTATCATCCAGGCAAAGTCAATACCGTTCCTGATGCACTGAGCAGGATGCCAGAGAACAGAACGCTAGTCCACCTTACTCAGCAGAGGGAGTTGATTCAGGAATTCATCAGATTGGATTTGATGTTAGTGCAAGGAGGTGATAAGGCCGGGCAGTTCATGGCTTTACAAATCCAGTCATCATTGATAGAGGAGATCAAGGAAGCTCAGAAGGAGGACCCCAGATTGCAGACATTCAGAGCTCAGGTGGAGGCTGGATTGAGGTCGGATATCTGCATTCGTCCAGATGGTGCATTGTGTTTTGGAGATAGACTTTGTGTTCCCCAGGGAGAAGTTAGACAGAAGATTTTGGAAGAAGCACACAGTTCAGCTTATTCTTTACACCCTGGGGGGAACAAGATGTATCAGGACCTGAAGAAGCACTTTTGGTGGAATGCTATGAAGAGAGAGATAGCCCAGTTTGTTGCCAAGTGCTTGGTTTGCCAGCAGATAAAGATCGAGCATCAGAGATCAGCTGGATTTCTTCAACCTTTGCCGATACCCGAATGGAAGTGGGAGCACATCACCATGGATTTTGTGACGGCATTGCCTCGGAGTCCCAAGGGTAATAATGCGGTGTGGGTAATCGTTGATCGCCTCACCAAGTCAGCTCACTTCATACCATTCAGGGTAGGTCAGTCGACAGAGGTTCTGGCAGATAAGTATATGAAGGAGATAGTTCGTCTGCATGGAGTCCCAGTTAGTATAGTATCAGATAGAGACACCAGATTCAGATCTCATTTCTTGGAGAGTCTCCAAGCAAGTCTGGGAACTCGTCTGAAATTCAGTACTTCTTATCATCCTCAGACAGACGGACAATCTGAGAGGACTATCCAGATCCTTGAAGATATGTTGAGGGCTTGCATGATTGATTTTGGAGGATCATGGGAGGACCATCTTCACTTGGCTGAGTTTTCATATAACAACAGCTATCAGGCAAGTATTAAGATGGCACCCTTTGAGGCATTGTATGCAAGGAAGTGCCGATCACCGATTTGTTGGGATGAAGTCGGTGAGAGGAGTCTTTTGGGACCAGAGATCCTGATACAGACGACAGAGAAGGTCAGGGTTATCAGAGATCATCTCAGGGCTGCTCAGAGTAGACAGAAGAGTTGGGCAGACACTCGGAGGAGGCCATTGGAATTCCAGACCGGAGATCATGTGTTCTTGAAGATATCACCTACCAAGGGTGTAATCCGGTTCGGTACACGTGGGAAGCTGAGTCCGAGATATATTGGCCCATTCGAGATCCTAGATCGTGTGGGAGATGTGTCCTATAGATTGGCATTGCCGCCATCTTTGGACGGGGTGCAGAATGTCTTCCACGTGTCTCAGTTGAGGAAGTATGTCAGGGATGACAGCCATATTCTGGATCATTCAGAGCTGGAGCTGCAACCGGATCTTTCATACCAAGAGCAGCCGTTGGCCATTCTGGATAGGAGTGTCAAGACACTGAAGAACAGAGCTATTCCATTGGTATTGGTGTCTTGGAACAGGCATGCGCCAGGAGAGGCCACTTGGGAACGAGAGGACGTTATCCGGGAGCGTTATCCTCAACTTTTCACATCTTGATTGGGTAAGACTCTTTCCTTCTACTCTTCTCTACCGTTATCTTTCCTTGTATCCCTATCTATCTGTTGCCTTTCCTGTTATCTTTCACCTTATGAAATTTCGAGGACGAAATTTTTGTAAGGTGGGTAGATTGTAATACCCCTCTCCCGGAATACGTACCTAGCTACGTATTCAGTCTTTCGACCGTATTTTCCGATTTACCTTCCGTATTTGACCGATTTTAATTTCAAATATCGTTTTCCACTATTTTAGATTTTATGTGATTTTCTGGAATTTTCTGGAATTAAAATGGATTTCTTCAAAAACCGGTGTCGGCCAGTACCGCTGACCGATTCCCGAATTTCTATCTTCCAAACTGTTAGGAATTTCTAGAAAGTCCTTTAGACTTTATTGCTTAGAATCATATTTCCTACTTATACTCTTTTTCTGAGATTTTTATAGATTTATGAAAATTCTTTCGGAGTCGGTAAATAACTGATTCCGGGATTTTTAATTAAAAATCTACACAGTATTTCTTCAAACGAATTTCACCATTGGTCTTCAAATATTTTTCTTGATTTTTGGTAAAAGTTTCAGACCATTCCGAGATACTTGAATTTCGGGCATTTTTTCAAAAATTGCAAAATTCCTTTTCCACCTCATGTGCCACCTCATTTCCCACTCACACTTCACCTAACCCCACTAACTCTCTCTCCTCCCCATGGCCGGCCATGTGTCCAAGAGGGGACACCTCACCCCCACATTTTTGCAAGAAAACCCTCCACTTCCATCATAATCCCAACCTCTTTGCAAAGATCCCAAAACTATAAATTCAATTCATTTGCAAATTTCCCCTTTCTCCTTCATTTCTTCACAAGAGAAGAAACTCTCCAAGATCTCCTTCTTCCTCACAAACCCTAGCTCCAAGAGAACACCCAACCTCTTCACCTTCACCTCAAGGTCTCTAAGGATTCAACTAGGGCTTCATCAAGGGAGCTCAACTTCAACCATCACTCCATAGGCAACTCCAAGATCAAATCCTTCAACTCAAGCTTCAACAACAAGTGTGGATTGAAGCCACCATCCCCATCCTTGGATCAAGTCTCAATTAAACCCATCCATGTGAGTATCTTTACTCACCAAGACCTAGTTAACACCCCAGATGCTTGTGGTAGAGATCCTTGTACACTTGTAACATAAAAATCCAATTTTTAGGTTATCAAAACTAAAATCCAACCTCCCCATGTGTGTATAACTACTCACTAAGGCTAATCCATCTTTGGTGTACTTGTGTTGGTAGATCAGGCCCCCTAATACCTTAAAAATCCTATTTTTAGACTGTTAGAACCAACCCCCTTGAAATCTGATTTTTTCTGCTCTAACAGCAGCAGAATTCTGAGGATCGGTCGACCGGCAGTCGACCGATCACTCGACCGATGTGCACAACGTGCACAGCTTTGAGCTGGCGGTCGACCGGCAGTCGACCGTCACTCGACCGGCTTAAGGAATTTATTGTGGACCAGTCGACCGGCAGTCGACCGCCAAACCTGGAGCTCACGCACTTTGTACGGTCGACCGGCAGTCGACCGGCACCCGACCGTTAGTTATAAACCCAGTCGACCGGCAGTCGACCGGAGGTCGACCGACAGCCTATTTCTGGGCCAAATTTCAGACTCCTTTCTTTTGATTTTGATCTTGCCCTGATGTGTGTATGCTATATTAGTCTTGTTCTGTTTCATACCTGTACTGCATGACATGATACCTGATAGATCTTGCTTTATTATGCTTCATGACTTGTTGTTACTTATTATCATTCCATAACTTGTTAAATATGAAATATCACCACCCCTTCATGCTATCACTACAACACCAAGCATGATAAACCCGACTTTTATATATAAAATAGACCAACTTACACTGGGTCAGGGGGAAATATGCGGAATATCGATATGTGTTCGTGTTTACAGTGGTTTTAGGTATATTGTACAATTACTGTTCCGGTCTTACCTGTGGTACTCCAGGGGGCCGAGGGGAGTGCTTGCTCCCTTTCCTGTTTACTGTCATGACAAGGCATACATAAGTCCCTCCTGTTTAGCCTTGCGGCAGGTTCCGTCTTCAAGCAACGGAACAATCCTGGGCCGTGGTCCCGGGTATGCACGGGACCCACTGTAAACATAGTTCGTCGATACAACCGCTGTTTCCAATAACAACCTTGTTTCACTAGGATATGGATCTATGTGCTCTGGGACGCTGGGTCACATAGCTAGATATCACAGTAAGACAAGTAATAATAATAAGACGTTAATTGTAGATTTGTTGCATATGATCTTACCTTATTGAGCTTACATCGCTTGTTATTCATTGCTATTTATTGTAACTTCATTGCCTTTTATTCATGATCCTTATGTCACTTGACTATCTTTCATTTGTTATTATATGTCTTGACCCTTTGGATTTGCATATTCAGATTCTGAGGCTTGGATCGAAGTGGAGCCATCCACCGAAGATCAGGCCTTCTTTAGTGAGCAGGCAGATTAGCTCCGGTCCTCGTGCCAGACTCTTCCTTTTGGTTCACGGGATCTCCATCCATTTCGTGAGCATTTTTGTATTTTTGGTTATATAGGATTCATTTTGGACTTGGGTTGTGATAAAGGACACTTGTAAAGTGATTTTGCTTATCATAACTTGTATAGCTTTGTATTTATCTTTTGTAAGTTGGCATATGAATATACCACGCTGTGTGTTGTACTCTGATACTTGTTGTACTTAATGCTTAGCGTATATACGTGGGGGCACCATCTGACCTACGTATATGCGTTGCAGTGACGTTCCCGTATCATTGGGATCGGGGCGTTACAGATCCAGAGAGTTTGCTCTCTGGATCTGGCCCCGGTCGACCGACCAGAGGGAAGTGCTCTCTTATTCTTGCCTCGGTCGATCGAGCGGTCAACCAACAGGTCAAGACCTGGGTGCGATCGATCGGGCGGTCGACCGGCAACCCCAACGGTCATAAATATGATTATTGGCCAGTCGACCAGCTGGTCAACCGATAGGCCATCTGGCCCCCAACGGTTAGTTTTCTGATGCCTCTGTAAATGGGACTTTTGGCCAGATTTTTGGGTAAGATTTTAAGGCTGTTTTCTAGAGCTTTTTTCCAGAGTTTCTAAGCAAGTTTTTAGAACTACATTTCCATATCCAAAAGAGAGTTTTCAAGAGTTAATCTCTTGTGTTTTCAAAAGTGTTTTCTTGAGGGTTTTCACCTCTTCATCTATCTAGTTTTCTCACACAAACTTGAGCTTTCCATTGCTATACTTATCCTCTAGGGATTACTTGTTGTGAGTATTTTTTTTGTGATCAAGAGAAGTGATCACAAGTTTTCATCCTTGTATTGTGAGGAGTTATAGCGGTTGTGGCCTTAGTAAAGAGTATTTTGTGGTGATCAAGTGAAGTGATCACCAAGTGTTCCAACTTGTGGTTGGAGGAGGTGTAGAGATGCGGCCTCGGCAAGCTAGTGTCTTGATTGTGTTATTCTTGCAGGAACAAGTGAGGGACTTCTGGGTCCAAGAGCTCTTGAGGGAGCTCGTTTTAGGTGTTGTTGCGCCAAGTGATCTTGCGGGATCGATTATAGTGAAAATTCTTCCTAGTGTTTAAGGCGGGGACGTAGAAAAGGTGACTCGAACATCAAAACAAATCTTCCGTATTTGCTATTTGTCTTCTCATGTTTGTCATGTTCCTATTGCTTCTTCCACTAGTGATAAACATAATGCTTGCTCCACTTCTTCTTCAAAAATTAATAATGATATAATTGTGATAAAGAAGAGTGTAGATTGTTTGGGCTCCACTTTGAGTAAATGTGCTATAGATCACAAGAAATTGGAATCCATGTTTCACAAGAGACATGCACCTTATATTCATGCACACCATTCACGGCATGCACATACTTCTCATGTTCACACACATGGCACTATGTATGCTCATGTGTACACTTGTACACATTGTGGACGTAAGGGCCACCTTGCAAGATTTTGTTATGATAGAATAACTGTTTCAAATGTTGTAAATAAATTTGTTTGGGTTAGGAAAGGTGCTAACCCCTGTTGACCCAATAAGGTATGGGTACCAAAAATCACTCCTATTTTATTTGATGTAGGTGTGGGCTCTCACTTAAGGTGAGTGTATTGGTGCCTTGATGGTGGATGCGTTCCAAGCTAAATGGTGACACTTTTGGATGCATCACTTTCAAGGGATGTTTGATGGGAGGACCACCATGATTTGGAGATCTAGAGATTAGCCCTAATAGTTTTGATAACTATCTCTAAGCCCCATTTAGTTTACATGCTTTCATATTATTGATTTTTAATATGTTTTGATTTTCCATGTTCATTATACTAGATGCAATGTTTATTAGACTTGTGATATACATATGTAGTATTTGAGATACACCTATGTTTATATGGATTTATATTTTTGTGTTCTCACTATTGTTTAGCTATTATGTATATCCTAGCTCTAAAATATGAGCATTTACATAATAATCATATTAGTTTATGTTTGTTTTATGCTTCATGTTTTGATTACTTGTTTAGATGTAGTTTTCATTAAAACTTGTGTTTATACATGTACAACTAATGAGCCACATTTGATTATTGTATGTTTGTACTTAATTGCTCATTTTTACCCATTAGATGTACTTGTATAATCTAGTTTTGATGATTCTTGCATTTTAACTTGTATTCCCTATGCTTGTACATGTTTTCTTAAAAATATGTTTAGCTTCATGTATATGTTAATTTGTCTAAAACTATTGATATACATGTATACCCTTGATTCATTTGCTTTTTATGAAAAAATCTATTATGGACTCACTTGTGTTTGGGATATATATGTATACTATTAGTTTTAACAAAACATACATATACGTTGATGCTTGTTGAGTTTTGATTTTGATGATTTGGTTTCATGTTTTGAAGATCCTTAACTAGTTTTTCAAAAATTACTTTAAACTAGTTATTTATTCTTCATATGACAGTATTTTCAATTTACAACTATTTTCAAATCATATTTTTGAAAACTTCTACCTAAAAGGCGGTTGGATGGGCGACCATGCCTTATATGCCTAATTAAAAATCTATTTAAGTATGTGCATGAACAGGGTGGTAGTTATGAGTTATACACTTAATCTTCAAGGATTTTTATTTTTGTATACTCATATAAGTTTTCCTATATGTGTATGCTTCAAATTTCAAGTAGTATCAATTTCAATTGGTATTTCTATTTTCATACATATATATGTTTTGATTGTGCCAATATATTTCAATTGGTATAAAAAAATTTTAAGTATGAGATATACATGATTTTTAAAATAAAAATTCATTTTGTATACTCTTGATTTTCATGCTAAGCTTAATTTAGTTCTTAATGTCAATTATTTTCAATTGGTATTTTATACAAGCTTATGCATTGTTTTTATTAGTATTTCATAAAGGGAGAGAAATATTTGTGTTTTATCTTTCAATCGGTTTTATTTTCGATTGGTATCTTACTCCCACTCTTTATGATGAAAATACTTTGTTTTGATATATGCTAACATTTTCAATATTGATATCAAAAATCTTAAATTGGTATTATTCTCAATTTGGTATCTTTATTGCAAAATGAGTTGTGTTTACCCAAAAATTTGGTTTTTACTTTCAATTGGTATCAAAATTTACAATATATTTTAATTGGTATCAAAAACGTACCGTACAATGTTTCATTTTCAATTGGTATAAAAAATTACAAGATATTTTCAATTGGTATCAATAACATAAAATGTTTTCACTTTCATTGATATCAAAATTTATTTTATTGACTTTAAGAAATTTCAAAATTCATAAATTTGCTTTATAAATGATTTCAACCTGTTTGATATGTATTGCTTATATGCAAGGGGAGCTTAACATCTCCTCTATATATAGATTCATATTGAGTGTATCTCACATTGAGTAGCTTGACCTCTCTTCTTTATGTGATACACGTGTGTAGGGGGGTTTAACATCTCCACTTATACATTGTATATTATACTTTATGTGATTAGGGTCTAGTCATCTCTTTTCATATAATGTATGTATACAGGGGGAGTTAACTTTACGTCTCTCCTCTTTATGAATATATATCGCATATACATCTTTATTGCTTGTTTTTCGTTCACCCCTTTGTTGATGGATTGAAAAAAAGGGAGAAGAATTTGATGAGATAAATATGCATGCTTATTTCATTTCCTTATTTATGCAAAAAGGGAGAGAAGAATTGCTATGCATGTTTATTTTCTTGTTTATGCATATATGTTTAAGTTTGGTTTATGCATTTCATTTGAATATCTTTATTGATTATATAAGACAAGAGTTAAGGGGGAGCTTCTATGAAGCTTATCTTTAATCCATGCATATATAACTCCATGAGTTTTGTCATCATCAAAAGGGGGGAGATTGTTGGTCCAAAGGCCCATCACTCTAGTTTTGATGATGATTAACTCATGTAGTTATACTTTACTAATGATCTTGTTCTTATATAGTCTCAGATATTTGATCAAGATCTTAGTAGGTGTTTAGCTTCAACAAAAAAATTTTGGAGCTAACACATGTAGATTCAAGTGCTCGTGCGTCAAGATCGCATCTAGCACTCGGTTGGAGTTAAGCTCATTGGATCGCGTTTGGATCGAGTCGGCTTGGAGACAAGAAGACTTTGGTTTGTATTTAGTTTATAATATTTAGATCTTTGGTAAAGGTAGATAGTGTTGATATGCTCAAGTTCACACACACACACACAGAAGTGTCAATATGTTTGGTTTCGATTTAACCGGCTTTGGATTTCATGTCAAAAATATAGATATATATCTTATATGTATATTGGATTCTATCCATACACTCTATGCTTCAAATATAGTTTAAATATCTTGTTCTTGTATCCATATGAGTTTTGAAAAAAAGGGTTTTCCATTTCGAAGTTTGGTTTCTAGAAAATACGGTTTTTGTTTAAAGGCCAAATTTCAATATCACAAAAATGGTTCAAATTATTTATAATATGTGTTGATTTTTAGTCACACATAACATTCAAAGATCTTACAAGAACTTATTTTTGTAAAATTTATGTGATTTTATGAGATTTAGTTGGTATTAAATAACCTAGGTTCAAGTCCTGAAATTCCCAGCCAGATCTGCTAGCGGTCGACCGGACCAGGGGTCGGTCGACCGATGTGCACGAGAGATGTGCACAGGCCAGCCACAGTAGGCCGGTCGACCGCACAATCAACCGCCTGAAAGCACCCAACTCTCGGGTCTGGCCCGACAGGCTTGGAGGTAGCCTGTCGTCGATCGAGCGGTCGACCGAGGCACAACGGTCAGAAATATGACCGTTGCGCCGGTCGACCGGAAGGGCATTTTTGCCCTTTCCTGCTGCCAATGGGCAGATTCTCTGAGAGGCTATATATATGCCTTCTATTGGGCTGTTTTAGATATGGTTTTAGAGAGAAATTTTTTCCATCTTTATAAGTGTTTTAGCTACAAGTTTTAAAGAGTTTTTGTCCAAAAGATTTATCTTTTATTTGTTTTAAAGTGTTAGAAAATCAAAGAAAAAGGGAGTCTTCAGGAGATTGGTTTTTGATCTTGATTTCAATATCTATTTGGTGTTCTTCCCAAGTATTTTTCTTTGTTGTTTTTCATTCAAACACTTTGTTTTATCACATTTGAGCTATCATCTCTATCCTATCTATAGGATCTTGTTTTTGTGTGAAAATTAGTTTATGATCTATTGAGATCACCAAAGTTGTTTGTGATCTTTGTGATCACCAAGAGTTGTAATCCTTCATTGCTTTGGTTTGTGCCTATCCCTCTAAGTGGAGAGGAGATTGTGATTTGGGTTTCTGGATATCCCTCTTGTGTAGAGGTGATTGTGGTGGAGTTTTGGCTTAGAGTCCCCCCTCTTGTGTGAGGTGATTGTTGTTTGACTTAGAGCCCATCCCTCTAAGTTTAGAGGTGATTGTTGTTGTGCCTTACCTCTTGTGTAGAGGTGGTTTTGTTGGAGAGAGGAGTTGTGTACTCCTACTTTGTATTTGCCAAATTCTCAGTGGAGGTTCCCTGTGTGGGAGGTCCTGTATGGACGCATAGTGAAAATCTTTCTGTGTGAAGGCGGGAATGTAGAGCAGTGGCTCAAACCTCGAAACATATCTCGGTGTTTGTGATTGATCCACTATCTCTAAATTCTCTCTCTTTTATATCTTGCATTGATTCATATTGCTCATATCATATAGGCTTGGTATTGATTGTGTGCCCATACTTGTGTTGAATCAAGAGAGTTTCATATAGCACCTCAACTCTTATTTAGAGGATTAGAGGAGATAGTCCAGAGCCCTTCACCGGAAATTCGGCTACACTCTTTGGTTACACTTAGTGTGTTGTAATTAGTTTTTTAATTTCGCATTATTCGTCATTAGATTAGCCATACACCTATTCACCCCCTAGGTGTATATTCAGGTTCATCCTTGATGCTCCGTCAAAGAACAGTTGTCATACTTGTTCTTCTGAGAAGGCGTTGATGATGTTAAATTCTGCAATCTTATCTGGGAGATCGTTATAAAGTTTTGAATTTCCTGAAACTGGATGATCGGCCAGGAAATCTGCCCCAGCTTGCCCTTTGACCGCCTTTTATGGCATGAATTGTATCTCATATTGCAAAAGCAATATAGCCCATTTCGCTAATCTGCAGTTAGCAAAGATGATCTTGTCATGAGCAATCGCAAAGGATTAACTCTGAAGATGACTTGAATGTGCTGCCCCATGAGGTAGTGTCACATCTTCTGGACAGCGAAGTCCAACGCTAAGTATTCTTTTTTCGATTGGGTTGTAATGGTGCTCAGCCCAAATTATTGTTCTACTTAAATAGTAAATTACCTGTTCTTGTTTTGATCATTGTTTTGGGCTAGTAAAGTTTCCAAGAAATGATCCATCACTCAAACATATAGCAAAAAAGGTTTTCCTGATATTGAAGCTACCAGAACGGGCGGGTGTGTGACATACTCTTTGATCTCCTCGAATGCTTCTTGGCAAACATTGTCCCAAATGAATGAGACTCTCTCCTTCATTAACTTAGTGAAGGGTTGGCAATGCCTTGAGAGATTTGATATGAATCTCCGGATGTATGCCAGTCGTTCCTATAAACCTCTGAATTTTTGAGATTTCTTAGAGGTTGCATCTCTTGGATGGCACGGATCTTCTCCAGGTCAAGGTGAATTCTTTTGGATGTAACAATAAATCCAAGAAATTTGCCACTGGCTACCCCCAGGAAGGACTTGGTCGGTGATTGTCTCTAAAATTGCATATTTCATACCACATCTTCACATTTATTTAATATTAAATTCTACTAATAATACCTCTCTTGTATGTTTCTAGGTCCATGGCATGAAATAAAGAAGAAGACCCAAAATCACAATTTAATTGGTGATTAAAAGCGTACAAATATAGCCATTGACTTTGGAGGGCTGTTTCCTCGAAACCAGGGGCCCAAAACCAGAAACTGGTATATGCAGCTGACAGGGGACAAGCGGGCAGCGAACAGCAGATGACGCGCGCCTGTTACAGCCACGAAAATGCAGCCTAGGCTGCGTTTCTGCGGCTCTAATGTGGAGCCGCGCGCCAAGATTTGACGCGCGGCTCTGTACCAGTACCCTGGTGCCCAGTTTTGCCCATAAATATCCTGGGATTTTCAGAGCATGAGAAGGGGGAGTTTTTGAAGTGTTTTTAGGTTAGTTTTTAGGATTTTTCTCTTGTTGTAGTTTAGGATAGTTTAGTTTAGTTCTTCTTCTTCCTCCTCTTTTGTATTTTCTACTTCTTTAGATCTTGTAACAGGAGAGAGAGTGATACATGGTTGGAAAGTAAGAGTACTTGTAATAGAAGGTGATAAGCTATGAAAGGTTCTCTCTTTATCTCTCTTTGTTTTCTTCTCTAACTCCTTTTACATGTTTAGCTAATTTTCTCTCATGGCAACTAACTACTAACCACGAACTTGCTAACTTCTTACTTGATAATCCACATGAATCTAATAGCCTCCACTTGGCCTTGCTCTTGCAAGAGCCATTGATGGCTCATGATGATGGGTTCTAACATTCTAACATCTTAACTCTCTAACAAGCTAACATTACTTTACTCCATTCTCACTCTTGTTTAGTTTTGATGGTTAAGTGTTGCTTGCACTTGTTGTGTTGAGTTTGAATGTGAAAATTATCACATGGGTCATGCTTTGAAACGCTCTTGAATAAAAGACTAGTGATGGCCAAGGATACATGTGAAGCAACTATCACTAAGAGGTTAGTATGGTTAGTGGAGCCAATAGTAGTTAGTAGCCATGGATTTTCTATCTCTTTTTACTTTGTTTTAGATATAAAAATAAAATCATAAATATCATTCTTCTATATTTCACATTTCTTTGTTTTCATCGACTTCTCTTTTCTTTTTTGTTTTGTTTTCTTTTGATTCTTTAAAATGTTAGAGAAACTTTAACACGCACGTGAACATTCTAGTAAAGCTTCTATCGCTTCCCGTCCCTGTGGATTGGACCCGTTTAGCCTCTATACTATAACGGAAGTATCGAGGAAGCCAAAGCACACACTCTTAACTTCTAATTCTAAAACATACACTTTTCGTGCATGTTTTCCCCCGATCAAATTTTGGCGTTGTTGCCGGGGATGGGAATTGTTTGATTTCACGTTTTTGTTAATTTTTCTTCTTCGTTTTTGATGTGCAGATCAAATTTTAGCATTGCAGAAGTCCACACTTACTTTTGTGTGGTTGGATAAATTCTTGTATATTGTTATATTCTGCTGCAATTTTTTGTTTAGATTACCTGTGCACTATAATAATTAAGAATTAAAATACGAAATTGAATGTTTTAAATGGTTTAGACATTTGCATCTAGGCACGTGCCAATTTCAATTCCAATATACTGCATTTTATTCTTGTGTTGTTCTGATCTTGACGGAGGTGTACATATTGCATAGCATATAGTTTGGACAAAAACGTAGGTGATTTACTCTCTTTGTGTGTTCATTCTTATCTATATTGCACACTTGCACGAATTGAACTTAAGGGCAAAACCCAATACAACATAAGGTGAGAAAGTTATTACCCTTCCTTAAGCCAAAAATCACCTCCCCACTCACACAACCCAAGCCTTAATAAAATTTGCTAGACGTTGGCCCCTACGGACATCTCGGACTCACTTAGGAGATTAACCTAAGGGGAAAGTTGTTAGAATTTGACTCTTGTCAAATCAGTGTCTAAGGTTGGGGATTGAGAGGAGAAACCTCGAAGAATAGTGGTTTGGCATATTTAGGCCCGTTGATCTAGCACGGATACCTCCCACTGATCTTGCCCCTACATGGCCGATTAATTTGTGATCAGATTTCTACAAGGTAGCCCCCGTGGACAGTCTAACTAGTTAGAAGTCGTCTAGGTCTAAGTCAACCCTAACATAGGCTTGTTTTCTTCTTTTTCTTTATTTGTTTGTTTGTTTATTTTTTCTTTTATGTAAATTGTGATATGGATTTCAACAACAATAATTTTTTCAATCCTAATATGAATATTTTACCCCGACCTCATTTGACTCGGATAACTTCAACCCGGATTTGTACAACATGAACCAATCATATAGGCCGATTGGGATTATTCGACTCAATATGACCCATACCTCCAATCTTATGACCACAATTTTCAAAATAATTTTAACTCTTCACAGAGTCAATGGGGATTCACCTACCGTGAATTAAATTTTCAACCATCTTGTCCATAATTTTCACAATATTCATTCTCCAATTTTGATTCATATACTCCTTTTCCTGAACCACCAATTGAAGAATAATCATCATTGGAAAGGAGTTTGGAAGAAGTGATAGAGGTCCAAAAATAATTTGAAAAAATGGTAACCTTATCATGTCCACAAAATTTTCAAAATTTATGTAGTTCTTTTTCAGAACGACTCAAAGGAAAATCATTGTGGGAAAAAACTATAGAATTTGTGCAAGAGACCGAGCGTATAATGCAAAATACGATTGACTTTTCGTTTCCACCAAATGTTCATATGACTCACGAATCATGTCATTTTAGAAATTCTGCTTCAATTTCATCATACTAACCTGAACTTGACCAACATCAACCTCTTGATAGTTTGACAAGTTATTCATTTCCTGAAATTGAACTTGAAGATGAATGTCAACTGGAGCTTCAATTTAGCAATTCAAGTCCAATCCTTGAACCAATATCGACTCCTATAGTGTTACCTGAACTAAGTAACGTTCTTAAGCCAGTTTTGATTCCCATAATTCCTGAAACTGAATCGATTATTTTACCCATTCATATTCCTTTCGTGGATGAAAATCAAGATTCAATTTCCTTACATCCTTTTCACCTTGCCCAAAATTTTGAGAACCACCTTGACATTTTGACAAGTTATCCCTTTCCCAAAATTGAACTTGAGCTTGAAAGTGCTCTTGAACCTCAAGTTGGTAATTTCATTTCACTTTTGATTCAATAATGATTTCGGTATCTTTATCATATTTTTTCTCTATTCTGGATTAACATTGAATCCTGTACTAGTACACCGTGAAATTGAATCACCAATATCTTATGATTATACTTCATTGATAGGAGAAGTGTGTGAACATCAATTCTTTGGTTTGGACCCCATTTTTGAACCAATTTCGACTCCCCTTTTGAATCTCGACTTGATCTGAGTCAAATTCCCGAGTCTGTATCGATTTTTATTCCTGTTCCATTTGAGTTCAAATCAATCATCTACCAAAATCACACTTTATTGTTGGACAAGGATGCTGAAGAAAATGACTCAGTAATTATTTTTAAAAATTGAAAATTAGATGGGGATAATTTTTTAAATAAAACCATTCACTCAATTATTCTTTTACTGGATCGTATTAGAGAGGTCACTGGTGGGTTTCTGAAAGATCCATGATGTTTTTATTGGGTAGCAACGCTTGGCCCAATCAGACCACCACTGGAGCCACCACCATAAGGTAATTTTTCTTCCCTTCCCATTTGTTTCATGATATACACATTCACGATGCAGGGGGGATAATGCATGAGATAAGTGTAGGGGAGGATTTACTAACATAGGTTGTTTTAAATTTTCTTTCTTTCACACTTCTTTTTAGGAACTTTTTTAAAAATTTTCTGTTGTATAAAAATCTTTTTCTTTTCTTAAAACTTTTTCTTTTCTTTTTACAAAACTTTTTGAAACAAGATAAATAGTTTTGATTTATTTTAAGAAAATTAAGATTATATTAGGAATTAGGAGACCTAAAATTATGAAATTTTAAACTGAGTCAAAATAATAGATCTTGTTTAAATTTTAGGATAAGGAAGTAAGATTGGAAAGATAATTTGATCTTAAATTTTTTGCCTCAGATTTATGCACTTCACACATACACAATTTTTTGGAATTGAAACAAACACTGAAAATGCCATAAAAATTATATATATTTTATATAAAAATGATAATAAAACCACTTATTTAAGTTGGGTAATTATGCTTCAGGAAGCATGATTATTCACGCCTAAAATGGTGGACCAAAACAAAATAATCCACTTTAGTTTTGTGGCCTTGTTTACTCGAGTCCTCAAGTCCGAGGGATGTTTTCTCATATGGTGCCTAAAACTATCTGGTTTGGGCGTCATCGGCTTAAGGCTCACTACCCGGGTAAGCAAGAAGGCCAAAGAAAACTAAGGAAAGAAAAAAAAGAAAAAAATATTAAATAAATGGCATGAAAGATAGAGTCGATATCCCAAAAATTTTCACTGTTCACAAAGTGCATATTTTTCTAAGAGTTCTATAAAAGATCAAAGAATCAATTCAATTTTAAATTCTTATATTTAATTTATAACAAGATTTTGCATTTCGACATAGTTTAAGGAAAAATAATTTCTGGTTAACCTCTGACCTTGGATCACTTATATTTTCTCAAAAATACTTCAACACTTTTCTTTATTTCAAAATGTGTTTTCAAAAATACTGACATTTGATTTCTTTTGTTTTAGATTTTGTAGGTGTAATCCGCTAAAAACTCTCAGGAGACAAAACTCCTCCTCAAGGGAAAACCTAGAGGTTTAACGGCTTGTTGCACATGTTCAGTGCAATCGCGTCACCTGTGAAAGTGATGTAATAATTACTTTAGTTTTTTGTTTTGCTCAAGACGAGCAAAAGATATGTGTGGGGGGTGTGATTAGTCTCTAAAATTGTATATTTCATACCACATCTTCACATTTATTTAATATTAAATTCTGCTAATAATACCTCTCTTGTATGTTTCTAGGTCCATGGCATGAAATAAAGAAGAAGACCCAAAATCATCATTTAATTGGTGATTAAAAGCATACAAATATAGCCATTGACTTTGGATAGTTGTTTTCTCAAAATCAGGGGCCCAAAATCAGAAACCGGGATATGCAGCCGACAGGGGACAAGCGGGCAGTGCACAGCAGGCGGCGCTGTGCGCGCCGCCCTGTACAGCCTCGAAAACGCGGCCTGGGCTGCATTTTCGTGGCTCTGGTGTGGAGCCGCGCGCCAAGATTTGACGCGCGGCTCTATACCAGTACCTGGTTCTCAGTTTTGCCTATAAATATCCTGGGATTTCTAGAGCATGAGAAGAGGGAGTTTTTGAAGTGTTTTTAGGTCTGCGAGGTGATTGCCTTTGTCGCGACTTTCACGACGATATCATCGACATAGAATTCTACAGTCTTGCTTATATGCTCATGGAAGATCGCATTCATGGTGAGTTGATATATCGTACCAGCATTCTTCAAGCCAAAGGGCATTACTGTGTGCAGTATATTCCCAAAAACGTCATGAAAGATGTGTGTTTTTCATCTTCAGGGTAGATCTTTATTTGGTTGTATCCTGAGAAGCCATCCATGAAAGATATCCTCTCAAAACTGCACGTATTATCGATCATGACATTCATGATTGGGAGAGGGAATTCGTCTTTAGGACAAGCAACATTTATATCGCAATAGTCAATGCAAATTCGGATCTTTCCATTCTTTTTAGGAACATGAATGATATTGGCCACCCAATCTGGATGCTGCTCTTTCCTGATGAAACTGGAGTCTATGAGCTTTTTTTGACCTCTGATTCGATTGCTTTCATGATCTCAGGACGGAACCAACGTTGTTGTAGTTTGACTGGTTTGACATCCGGGTTGATGTTGAGATGATGCATAGCAATCTGGGGATCGAGCCTGAGCATGTCCTCATAATTACAAGCGAAGACATCTATATACTCTCGTATGAGCTGTATTAGGTCTTCTTTCTCGAAAGTTGACAAGCTCTCGCTTATGAAGATGGGTTTGGGGTTAGCCTCATCTTTAAGATTTACTTGAGCCACTTTATCCTCAGTGGGAGGCTCGCATTGTTTAAAGCACGTATCCCAAAGAGTATTTAAGTGTTTAATCCATGGATCATAGTCCAACTGGATTAATTTTTTAGATTTAAAGGTATCTTCTCCATCATCTTCCAAGTGGTTGGTTGATACTATGTTTACTGAGAGACTTCTGAAGATATCGCCAACACTAGCATCTGAGTCCCACGATGATGTTGTTGATGAGGGGATAGACCTCTTTTTTAGATTCAGGATCTGACGAGACTGGCGCAGATACATAACCGAATCCCCTTCGGATCTTGTGGTAGTAATTGGGGTCTTTGCCTATAGGTACAAATGAATGAAGTAGTGCTCGTTTTTCTTTGCTGACATTAAGGCCTAATTCTTTGGTAGAATCATACCCTATTCTTTCCATCATATGATGTAACTTTTATCCATAATGGAAGAATTGTAGAGACTCAGAATTACCCCTTGAGCTTTTACAAGCTGCGGGCTCTGTTTCGATCCGCCTGAATAGAATTGTCTTTTGACCTTTTCGCTTGGCTGGAACTTCAAAGAAGGCATTGTATGTGTCTCCTATCTTTTCACGTATCAAGAGGGATGACTTTATTAGTGCACACAATAATATCAAAACATTCATTGCTGACCAAGGATCACTGTTCACGTCAGTGCTAGTGTCTAACGGTAAAGAATCCGAAGCAAATGCAGAAAAGTAAGCCAAATCTAAATCTTCATTGATGAACCACTCGCTTTCAACATTGGCAGTGGTATCAAAGTCGAGCTTATTAATGCTCGTTACAAGACGGTTTATTCCCAGAGACATTCTTCTTCTTCTGGCTCTGTATCAGCTTCATTGCCAGAGTCGTGTTCTTCTAGTGTGGATTCTCATCAGCCTCAAGAGAATCCTGATAAAGGATGGAATTATTAAAATAATTCTCAACTCCTTTGAACGGATGCCTTTCGATAATCAATGTTCTTATTTTTCCATCTTCACTAACGTATTTCGTTACTTGATGAAGAGTGGATGAGATGATGGCATTGCGGTGAATCCAAGGTCATCCAAGCAGCAGATTGTATGAGGTGTCAGTATCAATGATAAAACATGTCACCTCAGATTCAGGTCCCCACTTTGACTCCTGAGCTTGATTTTTCCCATCGGGTGCGTACCATTGGCGTTGAAGCTATAGATGGTTGCCTGAGTGGCGCTTAACCAATGCGTGAGGATCCCCAAATACTGCATGACCCTGAGGGACATAATGCTCAACGCAGATCCCGAATCAACCTGAATACGGCTTACTTTAGATGATCTGATAATCCCTGTGTAATACAAGGGTCTATCATATTTTTCTTTAATTTGCATGTCTTCTGGGGTGAAGGTGATACAGGGGAACTGTTTCAAGGTATAGTGGCAATGGTTGTCATCATTCTCATCATATAAAGCTGGAATCTGGGTTATAAAAATCTCTGCATCTGCTAATGCTTCTCTTAGAGCGTCCCTTGTAGACTTAGAAAGCCTTAGGAGCTTATAGAGAGTGATTCGAGCTGGGATGTTGGCTAAATGTGCCAAGACATGAAAACGAAAGGGAGTTGACGGTCCTACACCATTTTTGGAAGAGTTTTGACATACCGAAGCTCTTTTTGCTTTTCACGGATGGCCTCGTGGACTACTCGATTACTTCCTCAGCTAGCTATGGGGAGTTTACTACCAGCTCACTATACTATTTCAAATACTGCTTGCCGGATCGAGTCTTTGATGTGGAAGGTGTGCTCGCGTCAGCAGCAATGGCAGACTCTTCGTCTCTCGAACTAGTAAGGGAGGTGACATCTTAATTTCTCTCGTAGAGATACTCACCACATTGTTAGAGGAAGCTCTAGCCTTACCTTTGGACTTCCTGCTTGTGACAGTCATCCATTGCTGGCTTTTGACAATGTCAAAATGGACTCACATTGTCTCTCCTTAGGAGTAGGGACAGGAATAAGACCCTTCTCCCTCTGGTTGTGAACATCAGTATTGATGACTCTTAGCTCCCCTTTCGGGATGGGAACCACTCTGGTTGGTGCTAATAGGAGATCTCGTCCAAATTGAATGGTGACACGACTGTCATATTGGCGGTCACCTTCTTCTGTTCTGGACGAAGCTTTAACACCTCTGCATCGATCAGAGCCTGAAGGACATCTTTAAAGATGTAGTAGTTTTTGGTAGGGTGTCCCAGTATCGTGTGATATAAACAGTAATTGGGATCATCAGTCTTCCCCACCTCTTTAGGGCGTCTGATTCTGAAAGTTTGAGCCTATTACTCTTTCGTAGTAACTTGAACAGAGAGACCACATGCTCATCCTTAAAGGAATACGACTTATTAATATGTGCCTGGCCGGAAGCCATTCCTGCTATAACTGAATGGGTCTTTGAAGGTGATTAAACTTCTGTTGCCAAAGTATCTCTTCTTCTCGGCTGAGAAGACGACTCTGGTGCGGCTGAGAAGACGACTCTGGGCGTCTCATTGACTTGTCGGGTGATTAGTACCCAAAATTGCATATTTTATACCACAACTTCACATTCATTCAATATTAAATTTTGTTAATAATACCTCTCTTGTTTGTTCGTAGGTCCATGGTATGGAATGAAGAAGAAACCCAAAAATCTCATTTATTTGGTGATTTAAAACCTACAAATATAGCCATTGGTTTTGGAAGCTAGATCTGCCAAAACAGGTTACAGAAAATCAGAAACCAGCAGAGTGACAAGCCAACAGCATGCACCCACTGGCGCGGCGCCCGCGGCCCCAGAAGGGCTACAGAAACGCGGCAAAAACCGCGTTTTTGCGGCCTTCTGGTGGGGCCACGTGTCGAGTTTCGACTCGTGGCCCCGTGACACCCCCTGATGCCCCCATAGCCTATAAATATCCCAGGTTTCCAGAAATTTCAGGGAGGAGAGTTTTTGGTGTGATTTTCTTCTCTTTAGGATAATTCTAGTTATTTTTCTTCTTCTTCTTTTGTATTTTTCATTTTTATAGATCATGTAATAGGGAAGAGAGTGATTCTTAGGATAAAATTTAGAGTGCTTGTAATGGAGGTTGACACTCTATGAAAGGTTCTCTTTTTATCTCTGCTTGTTTTCTTCTTTTTAACTCTTTACATGTTTAGCTAATTTTCTTCTCATGGTAACTAACTACTAACCACTAACTATGCTAACTCCTTACTTAATAATACACATGAATCTAATAGCCTCTACTTAGCCTTGCTCTTGCAAGAGCCATTGATGGCTCATGATGATGGATTCTAACACTCTAACATCTAACTCTCTAACAAGTTACTATTATTTTATTCCATGCTTTCTCTAGTTAGTTTTGATGGTTTAAGTGTAACCTGCTCTTGTTTATTAAGTTTGGATGTGAAAGTGATCTTATGATTCATGCTTTGTAAAGCTCTTGAACCAAGGACTAGTGATGGCCAATGATACATGTGAGGCAACTATCACTAAGAGGGTAGCATGTTAGTAGAGCCATTAGTAGTTAGTAGCCATGAGTTTTCTTGTTTCTCTTTTTATCTCTTCTTTTTATCTTGTTTCAAAAATCCAAAATTCATAACAACTCTTATATGCTTCCCACTTCTTTATTTTCACGGTATTCTTCTCATTCTTTATTTTCTTTTTTTTTGATTCTTTAAAACAAAGAAAAACACTTAACACACACGTGAACATATCGTAAAAGCTTCTATCACCTCCGATCCTTGTGGATTCGACCCATTTAGCCTCTATGCTAAAAAAGGAAGTATCAAAGAAGCCAAAACACACACAATTTAACTTATGATTTGAAAATAACACTTCTTGTGCACGATTTTCCCCGATCAAATTTTGGCGCCATTGCCGGGGATGGGAACGATTTGATCTCACATTTTTATTAACTTTTCTTCTTTGTTTTTGGTGTGTAGGTCAAAATTTCAGAAATTTAGCAATGCAGAAATCCACACTTGTTTTCGTGTGGTTGGGTAAATCTTTGTATATTGTTTTCTTCTGCTGCCATTTTTCTGTTTATATTACTTGTGCACTATAATATTTTAAGAACTAAAATACAGTAATTTGATGTTTTAAAATAGTTTAGACATTTGCATTTAGGCACATGTCAATTTTCATTCTAATATACAGTATTTTGTTCTTCTATTATTGTGATCTGGACAGTGGTGTACATATTGCATCACATATAGTTAGGACAAATACGTGGGTGATTTACTCGCTTTGTGTGTTCATTCTTATCTATATTACACACTTGGACGAATTGAAATTAAAAGCAAAGCCCATCATAAGATAAAGTGGGAAGTCATTACCTTTCCTTAACCTAAAAATCACCTCCCCACTCACACAACCCAAGCCTAAATGAAACTTGCTAGACGTTGGCCCCTAGGGACATCTTAGACTCATTTAGAAGATTGACCTAAGGGGAAAGTTATTAGAATTTGACTCTTGTCAAATCGGTGTCCAAGGTTGGGGATTGAGAGGCGAAACCTCGAAGAACAGTGGTTTGACATAATTAGGCCCGTTGTCCGGCACGGATACCTCCCACTGGTCTTGCCCCTATCTAGCCGATTAACTTGTTGTCAGATTTCTACAAGGTACCCTCCGTAGACAGTCTAATCAGTTAGGAGTTGTCTAGGTCTAAGTCAACCCTAACATAGGCTTGTTTATTTTTTCTTTTTCTTTTTCTTTATTTGTTTGTTTCTTTGTTTGTTTTTCATTTTTTTTTTGTTAATTGTGATATGGATTTCAACAACAAATTTTTTTATCCTAATATTAATCCATATTTCACTTGACCTTATTTGACTCGGATAATTCCAACTGGCTATGAACAACGTAACTAATCGAATAGGCCGGATTGGGTTTATCCGACTCAATATGACCCATATCCTCAATCTTATGACCATAATTTTTAAAATAATTTTCACTCTTCACAGAGTCCATGGGGATTCACCGCCCCAAGTTAAATTATCAATCACCTTGTCCATCATCTTCTTTCTCACATTTTGCTTCACATACTTTTTTTCAGAACCACCAATTGAAGAAAAATCTGAGTTTCAAAAGAGGATGGAAGCCATGTTAGAGGCCCAAAAATAAGTTGAAATCATGAGGGCCTCATCATATCCACAGAGTTTCCAAAATTTATATAGTTCTTTTTCAGAATCACCTAAAGAAAAATAATTGTTGGAAAAAACTATGGATTCGTGCAACAGTCCGAGCGACTAATTCAAAATATGGTTGACATTCAATGTCCACCAAATTTTCATATGACTCAAGAATCATGTCATTTTGAAAATCAAGCTTCAATTTCTTCATACCAACCTGAACTTGACCAAAACCAAATCCTTAATATTTTGATAAGTTATCTATTTCCTGAAATTGAACTTGAAGATGAATGTGAACTTGAGCTTCAATTTAGCGATTTGAGCCCAATCCTTCAATCAATATCGACTCCTATAGTGTTATCTAAACTAGCTAACATTCTTGAGCCAGTTTTGATTCTCATAATTTCTGAACTTGAATCAATCATTTTACCCATTCACATTTCTTTCATAGACAAAAATCAAGATTCAATTTCATTACATTCATTTGAACTTGCCCAAAATTTCGAGAACCATCTTGACATTTTGGCAAGTTATCCTTTTCTCAAAATTGAACTTAAGCAAGAATGTAATCCTGATCCACAAGTTGGTAATTCTATTTCACTTTTTGATTCAATAATGACTCTGGTATCCTTACCAGGTTCTTTTCATAGTTCGGAGTCAACATTGAACCATGTACTAGTACACTGTGAAATTGAATCACCAATATTTTACGATCACATTCCGTTAATGGGGAAAGTGTGTGAACACGAATTCTTGGGTTTGGATCCACTTCCTGAACAAATTTTGACTCTAGAACCTTTACTTGATTTCAGTCAATTTCTTGAGTCGGTATTAGTTCATGTCCTTTATGAGTCCAAATTCGTCATTCTCTCATTTCACACTCTATTCTGGGACAAAGGTGTTAATAATAATGACACTGAAATTATTTTAAAATTTTAAAAAATTAGATGGGATAAAATTCCAAATAAAAATCATCCATGTATATATCATAATAGTGAGTTATATTAGAGAGGTCACTGGTGGGTTCCTTCGAGATCCGCAATTTCTGGATTGGACCGCATTTTGTGAACCAATCAGACCACCACCGGAATCACCACCCTAAGGTAATTTTTCCTTCCCTATTTGTTTCATGCATATAAATATTCATGATGCATTGAGGACAATGCATGAGATAAGTGTGGGGGAGGTTTACCAACGTAGGTTGGTCTAAACTTTCTTTCTTTTATACTTCTTTTTAGGATTTTTAGATTTTTTTTTGTATAAAAACCCTTTTTTTCTTTTTACAAATTTTTTGAAATAAAAGAAATAATTTTGATTTGTTTTTAAGAAAATTAAGAGGATCTTAGGAATTAAGAAGACCTAAAATTATAAATTTTTAAACCGAGTCAAAATAATAGATCTTGTTTAAAATTTAGGATAAGAAAGTAAGATTGGAAAGATAATTTGATCTCGAATTTTTTGTCTTAGATATACTCACTTCACACTTACACAATTTTTGGGATTGAAACAAAGACTGAAAATGCCATAATATATTTATATATAATGATGATAATAAAAATCACTCATTGAAGCTGGGTAGTTATGCCTCAAGAAGCATGATTATTCACGTCTAAAATGGTAGATAAAAATAAAATAAATCTCTTTAGTTTTGTGGCCTTATTTACTTGAGTCCTTAAGCCTGAGAAATATTTTCTCATCTGGTTCCCTAAAACTATCTGGTTTGGGAGTAACCGACTAAAGACTCACTACCAGGGTAAGCTAGAAAGCCTAAGAAAATTAAGGAAAGAAGAAAAAGTTTTTGGCATGAAAATTAGAGTCGATATCCCAAAAATCTTCACAGCTCACAAAGCGCATATTTTCTAAGAGTTTTTATGAAAGATCAAAGAATTGATTCAATTTTAAATCCTTACATGTAATTTATAACAAGATGTTGCATTTAGACTTAGTTTAAGGAAGAATAATTTCTGGTTAACCTATGATCTTGGATCACTTAAATTTTTGCAAAAATATTTCAACACTTTTCTCTTATTTCAAAATGCGTTTTCAAAATACTAACATTTGATTTGTTTATTTATGGATTTTGTGGGTGTAATCCGCTGAAAACCCTCAGGATACAAAACTCCTCCTCTAGGGGAAACCTAGAGGTTTAACGGCTTGTTGTACATATTCAGTGCAACCGCATCAACTGTGACAATGGTGTAATAATTTTCTTAGTTAATTTTTCTGTTTTGCTTAGGACAAGCAAAAGATAAGTGTGGGGTGTGATTTTTCTCCAAAATTGCATATTTCATACCACATCTTCACATTTATTCAATATTAAAATTTGTTAATAATACATCTCTAGTATGTTCCTAGGTCCATGATGTGGCATGAAGAAGCCCAACAATCTCATTTATTTGGTGATTTAAAGCCTACAAATATAGCCATTGACTTTGGAAGCTAGATCTGCCAAAATAGGGTGCAAAAAATCAAAAACCAGTAGTAAAAACTAGCAGAGTGAAAAGCCAACAACTTACACCCACTGGCGCGGCTCGCGCGGCCCCAGATGGGCTGCGGAAACGTGACAAAAACTGCGTTTTCACGGCCTTCTGGTGGGGCCACGTGTTGATTTTTGACTCGTGGCCCCATGACACCCCTGGTGCCCCCTAGCCTATAAATACCCCATGTTCTCAGATTTTTCAGGAGGAGAGTTTTTGGTGTGATTTTCTTCTCTTTAGGGTAGTTCTAGTTCTTCTTCTTCTTCTTTTCTACTTTTCATTTTTGTAGATCATGTAATGGGGAAGAGAGTGATTCTTAAGATAAAAGTTAGAGTGCTTGTAATAGAGGATGACACTCTACGAAAAAAGTTCCTTTTTTATCTCTACTTGTTATTTTCTCTCTAAATCTTTACATGTTTAGCTAATTTTCTTCTCATGGAAACTAACTACTAACCACTAACTATGCTAACTCCTTACTTAATACTCCATATGAATCTAATAGGCTCTACTTGGCCGTGCTCTTACAAGAGCCATTAATGGCCATGATGAATTCTAACACTCTAACATGTAACTCTCTAACAAGTTACCATTACTTTATTTCATACTTGCTCTAGTTAGTTTTGATGGTTTAAGTGTAGCTTTCTCTTGTTTGTTGAGTTTGGATGTGAAAGTAATCTTATGAGCCATGCTTTGTAAAGATCTTGAACCAAGAACTAGTGATGGCTAATGATACATGTGAGGCAACTATCACTAATAGGTTTGCATGTTAGTGAAGCCATTAGTAGTTAATAGCCATGAGTTTTCTTGTATCTTTTTTTTATCTTTTCTTTTTTACCTTGTTTCAAAAACCCAAACTTCATAACAACTCTTCTATGTTTCCACTTCTTTTTTTCACCATGTTCTTCTTATTCTTTGTTTTCTTTTCTTTTAATTCTTTAAAACAAAAGAACACTTAACACACATGTGAACATATCGTGATAGCTTCTATCGTCTCTCCATCCTTGTGAATTCAACCCGTTTAACCTCTATGCGATAACGAAAGTATCGAGGAAACCAAAACACACACAATTTAACTTTTGATTTGAAAGCAACACTTCTTGTGTATGATTTTCCCTCGATCATCGGGTCTCGGTTTGCTGTCTTCTTCTTTGGCCCTGATTCTCGCGATGACCTCTTCTGCCTGTTCGACTTGTCGCACCAACTATTGGTCCAAAGGCCCATCACTCTAGTTTTGATGATGATTAACTCATGTAGTTATAGTTTACTAATGATCTTGTGTTTAAATAGTTTCAATTATTGATCAAAATCTTAGTTGGTGTTCAGCTTCAACAAAGAAGTTTTGGAGCTAACACGTGTTGATTCAAATGCTCGCACATCAAGATTGCATCTAGCACTCGGTTGGAGTCAAGCTCGTTGGATCGAGTCGGCTTGGAGACAAGAAGACTTTTGTTTGTATTTAGTTTTTGTTTAGATCTTGTGTAAAGGTAGATAGTGTTGATGTGCTCAAGTTCACACACACACAAAAGTTTAAAATTTATTGATTTTCGATTTAACCGATTTTTGGATTTCATGTCAAAAACTTAGATATATATTTTACATGTGTATTGAATTCTATCCATAAGCTCAATGCTTCAAATATAGTTTAAATATCTTATTTTTGTATCCATATGAGTTTTGGAGAAAACAGTTTTCCATTTCAAAGTTTGATTTTTGAAAAATACGATCTTTGTGTCTAAGCCAAATTTCAATATCACAAAAATGGTTCAAATAGTTTGCAATATGTGTTGATTTTGGTCACACATATTTGTTATTCAAAGATCTTACAAGAACATATTTTTGTCGAAGTTATGAGAATTTATGGATTTAATTGGTATTAAATTAACCAAGTTTTTCTATCCATAATTCTTAGCCAGATCTACAGGCGGTCGACCGGACGTTTGACCGGACCGGTCGACCGCCGTGTACATGCAGACGTGCACATAGCCATTCACAGTAGATCGGTCGACCACACGGTCGACTGACTGAAAGCACCCCCAGGCAGTCGACCGGGCGGTCGACCGGAGGCACAACGGTCAGAAATATGACCGTAGCGCCGTTCGACCAGGCGGTTGACCGGAAGGGCATTTTGCCCCTTTCCTGCTGCCAACGGGCAGATTTTGAGAGAGACTATATATATATGCCTTCTCTTGGCTGTTTTACATAAGTTTTTAGAGAGCAAATTTTCATCTTTACAAGTATTTTAGCAGAAAGATTTCAAAGAGTTTTTGGGTTAAAAAGATTTATCTTTATTTGTTTTCAAGGGTTGGAAAATTCAAAGAAAAAGAGAGTATTTGGGAATTGGTTTTTGATCTTTATTTCAACATCCATCTTGAGATTTTCCCAAGTTTTTTTTTTGTTGTTTTCATTCCAAAACACCTTGTTTTTCTCACACTTGAGCTATCATCTCTATCCTATCTATAGGATCTTGTTTTTGTGAAAAAATTAGTTTGTGGACTATTGAGATCACCAAAGTTGCCTGTGATCTTTGTGATCATCAAGAGTTGTAATCCTTCTTTGTTTTAGTTTGTGCCTATCCCTCTAAGTGTAGAGGTGGTTGTGCTTTGAGTTTATGGTTATCCCTCTTGTGAAGAGGCGATTGTGGTGGTGTTTGTCTTAGTACCTTATCCCTCTAAGTATAGAGGTGGTTGTTTTCTGGCTTAGTGCCTTATCGCTCTTATGTGAGGTGATTGTTATTTTCGCTTTGTGCCTTGCCTCTTATGTAGAGGTGGTTATTTTGTTGGAGAAAGGTTTGTGTACTCCTAATTTGTATTTGCCAAATCCTCGGTGGAGGTTCCCTGTGTAGGAGGTCCTGTGTGAACGTATAGTTGAAATCCTTCTGTGTGAAGGCGGGGATGTAGAGCAGTGGCTTGAATCTCGAAACATATCTCGGTTTACGATTGATCCACTATCTCTAATCTCTCTCTCTTATATCTTGCATTGCATCATATTGTTCACATCATATATGTGCTTGGTATTATTTGTGTGCATATACTAGTGTTGAACTAAGAGAGCTTCAAATAGCACCTCAACTCTTATTTAGAGAAATTTAGAGGAAATAGTCTATAGCCCGTCACCGGGAATTCGGCTAAACTCTTTGGTTACACTTAGTGCGTTGCTATTAGTTTTTTAATTTCGCATTATTTTCATACACCTATTCACCCCCTCTAGGTGTATTATCACAAACTGCTTTCAAGTGCAGCATTCTGCCACTCTCATTTCAGCGAGTAGGGAGGTTTACAGATTGTGACGGTACGTCTTAACCAGTGTAGACTGGATCATGCAGTTGGAACAACGGAGTGCCATACTCTGAAATCTATCGACGAAAGTTTTGATAGACTCTCCTTTCTTCTACTTGGCTGCAAGGAGAGTCGAAACTGAGTTTTTTGTATGTATCATCTTCATAGAAATGAGCCAGAAATAACTTCTCTAGGTTGGCCATATCTTAATCGAGCCGGCAGAAAGTTTCATGAACCATTCAAAAGCGACTCCTTTAAGTGTGCCAATGAATAAATGAGCCATGATGGCATCATCTAATACTACATTCCCAGTTTGGGATTTGAAGTAGTGTATGTATTGGTTTGGTGACCCTTTACTGTCGAAAGTATGAAGGGTCAATGCCTTGAATTTGGGAGGATAGGGAGCCATGTCCCACTCTGCTGGGTAGGGTCAGACTATCCTCATATCTTGGAGACTGTCTCGGTTGGCGAGAACCTCAAGATGTTGCTCCAATTTGTTCATCCTTTTGGAATGACTGCTCCCATTCTCTGAGTTATCCTCCTCTTCGGATGAAGATTTAGGTGGCTCTGAGTTGAAATGCTCGACATTATCGATATTTGCAGAAGATGAGCTCTCCCCCTCCTTTTGTTTGCCTTTGGACTTCTTGGAAGGAGTTTTATCCTTCAGTTTCTTTTTGTCCTGAACCAGTTATGATAGCATCTGCTTAAGGGTGTCGATAGATTCTTGTTGTTTGAATCAAATCGTATTATTTCCTTTGGACTCGGACAAGCTCTTCAAATCGCTTAGCCACCTCCTTGGGAGTTCCCGCCATGTAAGCAAAGGTGGTTATCTCCGAACTGGAATTCAAAGACCGTGATCAAATGATGGCGGAGTGCTCATCATTCACCTCAATTCCCCTGGCCAACTGACTATAGTCGGCCAACTGACTATAGTCGACGGGACCATCGTTTCCATGCAGGTCCGAGTATGTCGGTAAACCCCTTCAGATTCGGTAAGAGCATCCTTCAACCTGGAGACCGATCAGCATCCAACTCCTCTGAACTAACAGCCAGTTGCTTCCCCTTGGACTTGCTTGGCGTGAAACTTGGCCCCACCATGTTTGCAGTCGCTTCTAAGTACTCGACGTAAGAGAATGATTTCTTCTCCGGGACCATCGTCTCTTGGCTGAGTCTGAAGCCGCTGACAACCGGCTAGAAATCAAAGGTTTATTTGTCTGAAAGATGCAATGGCAATCAGAGAGTACTGCTAAGATAAGTTGCTCGCAGTGACATTGAGGGGCGATTTGATGGACGATCCTCTTCCTTATCAGGTAGTCCCTCAGATCTGTTGAGGAAGCGTCTGAGGAACTAGCCTCGACCCCTGAGGGTGAGGGCTTTTTGGTATCTTATGTCTTGAAGACATGCAATGTTGAATGCGGGTCTCGCATTGCTTTGTCGAAATGCGACCATCGCGTTTAGAGTCAGAAACGCGGGCCTCATGTTCTGAGACAGACAGAACACGGGCCTCGCATTCTGGAGCTGGTAGAACGCGGGTCTAACATTTGATGCAGACCTCGCGTTGTTGAAGAATGCGGGACTCGCATTCTAAAATAGAAGCGTGGTCCTCACGTTGCTTGAAAGAAACGCGGGTATGAGCCTCGCGTTCTGAATCTGCAGAATAGATTGCTTCTGCAGAATTTTTAATCTGTTGTCGACGAGCATGATGCCTTCGTCGACATTCAGCATTCCAGTTAAGCCACAGGGGTTATTGGGAACCCCCGATAACCTAGAATTGAAGAGTTTGGAGAGGAGAAGGATGGCGGAATTGATCTTCACCGTCACTTTGATCGTATGTTGATGCTTTCACCCTGCGGGTCTCCTGAGAGATGTTAATGCGGGCTGCACGGACTGCACGAGAGATGTTTAGAATCTCTTCTGAAGTGGCACCGCTTGCACTGTGGTCAATGGTGCAGACCACTTTAGGAGTAATCTTCGAAGAGATTTGAGAGCGAGTCTCCGAAGGAACTTTGCGGTGTTGCTGCATTGCCTTGGGGCTGGCGGAGCCTGAGGAAAGGAATTCCTTACATTTTCCTTGGTCGAATTCAATGATGAGGGATTCTACCATCTTCCCATGGAGCCGAATATCGGCTTGTGCCACTACGTTCTCGTCAGTAAAGAAAGAGACTCCCAGGGGAATCGCCACCTTTTGTTTGATCGAAAAAGTGGTGTGAAGTAAAGTTTCTTTGAGTGGCTGAAAAGTTACAACAGAATAATCCCATTACAAAAGAGGGAAAAAGATATGATTCTTCCTGTTGTATAGGGCTGAGTCTTTGTGTGACGATGGAGAGTGATTCTTGTTCTCCGTTGACCGATCGACTGCCTAGCTCTTGCCCGGAGGCCTTCCTCTCTAGTTTTGATGATGATTAACTTATGTAGTTATTGTAAGTTCACCTAGAGGGGGGTGAATAGGTGATGGCTAATCTAATGGTCACTTAATGCCAAATAATGCGGAAGCTAAAACAATTATGACCTAATTAAACTTCTTACACTAAACACCACGTATAACCAAAGAGTGTTGCTGAATTCCCCGTGAAGGGCTCGGACAAACTCCTCTAGATTCCCCTTGAATGGGTTGAGGTGCCGCGTTGGCTCTCTTGTTGAATACAAGTGTTAGCAACAATCCCACGCAAGTATATCAATTAAGCACAAATGAATATATCAAGCATATAAAGATAGACAATAATTGAATGCAATATATAAACAAGGGGGGAGAGAGAGAAGAAATGGCAATCGCAAACACAAAGGTATGTTTCGAGGTTCGAGCACACTTGCTCTACATCCCCGCCTTCGACACACGAAGGATTTCCACTATGCAAGATCCCAATGGATCTCTCCTCGGTGCCGCAACACCTACAAGCCCTC